>PVKA01009768.1:0-11269 GCA_004027165.1 Ctenomys sociabilis
GAAAATCTTATTCACTGAGTAGGCTGTACTGAGCCGGCCAGCCTGTGCTGTGTCTGGGTCTACAGGCCTTAACCCGAGAAAGCTGGGAAAGGTCCCTGTGGTGCAGTGAGCCTGGAGCCCTCACCCACAGGCCAGGCTGTCCTGGGTTTCTGTCTGTAGCGTGGGACCGAGGATTGCTGAGAAATGTCCCTCCAGCGTGGCAGGCTTGGAGTTCTCACTCCAGGCCAACCTGTACTGGGTCTAGGACTGTGGGGTGGGACGGGTAATCACCTGGAAATGCTTCTCTGGCACATTGTGCCTGGAGCACTCACCGGGCCATGATGAGTGGGCGGCGGGTAATCACTGGGAAATGTCTCTCGGGCATGGTGGGCCTGGAGTTCTATAGTCACTGAACTTTGATACCCAGAGAATTGGGGAAATTCCCACTCGATCAGCGGGCTTTAGAGCAGGGGATCCGGGGAGGTGTTGGTGAGTGGGTCCTGAGGTTTCAGGCCAGTCACTGACTTGGAGGGGTTGGGGGCAGGCATCCGCATAGCACGTGTGGGAAGAAGCCAATGGCTCTCCCTCAGACTCACCACACTCTCACTGATCTGGGAAGCCTGGTGAGTCGTGCAAATTCACTCTCGCTGTGAGAGCTTGGTACGGGATCCAGGAGGCTGCTGGAGTCAGCCACTGTCTCAGGCAGATCTCTGGCTGTGAGGCATGGGCAGGATGGAGGAGGATGGCAGAGTAGGCCACGCTGTCTCTGGCAGGTCTCTGGGGCTGGGCGGGTGCAGGTGGGATGGAGGATGGTGGAGTCTGCCAGGCTGTCTGTGGCTGGTCTCAGGGCCTGGGCAGGTGCGGGCGGGATGTTTTTCATTTATTTTAAAGATAGTATACTCACAATAGGTAAGACTTTAGAAAGAGTACACATGTAGAAGAACAAAATAAGAAGTAATCAACTGTGGTTTTTTGTATTGCGTCTTTCTGTCTTCAATTGGTGGAACCAGGGATTAAAGTCAGGCCCTTGCACTTTGCCAGGGAAGTGCTTGTTCCACTGAGCCATCTCCCCGGCCCTGTTGTGATTGATTTTATTATAGGGATTAACATATAGAGTTTGTCAAAGTGAAAATTAACTGTTACTTTCAAAAAACTAATGGAAATAATAATACAATCATCTTAGCTATCATGATTTTTATCACTTTATTTACTATCTTTATTCCTTTTTCTCTTTTTTATTGTGTATTCCTTATGTTCATTTTGTTTCCATTTTATTATATCTAGTATAACTTTCAGATTTTATTTTTTTTTCATCTTCTTACACTAGAGTGACAATGTTATATTATGCGTATGGGTTTGATTTATTTCACTTATTAGTACACCTTCTAGTTGTATCCCTTTACCTATAAAAGCTTTGAGTTTGTCTTTATAGCTGAGTAATACTCCATCTTATACACCATCTTTTTTATCAGTTCCTTAGATGATGGGCATTTTTGTGTTTTCCAAGATTTGGCTGTGACAAATTGTGTTGCTATAAACATGTGTGAACATACATCACTGTGGTATGTTATTTTCAGATTTTTTTGAAATATATTCAGAATAGGTATAGTTGGGTTTAATGGGATTTCCAACCCTTGCTTGTTGAGGAATCTCCATAGTGATTTCCATAGTGATTGTATGAGTCTACATTTCCAACAAGAGTGGAGATGGGTTCCTTTTCCCCTCTACCTCTCACCATTTGTAATTAGTTGATTTCATTAAGACAGTCATTCTTTCTAGGGTGAGATATTATTCCAATGCTTATTTAATTTGCATTTGTAGAATGAGCAGTGTTGTGGAACATTTTTACTTATTAGTTGCCAATTATAATTATTTGCCAATTATATTTCTTATTATACATATTTGCCAATTATATTTCTTCTGAGATGTATGTATTCATCTCAGACACTCATTGTTGATTGGGCTTTTCAACTTTGCTGACTTTATTTTTTATTTCTTTTTATATTCTAAATAGAAGTCCTTTGTCTCAGTGATTTTGGTCAGGATTTTTTCACAATTTGTCTTTCACTCAGATGGTCATTTCTTTTCATGTGCAGAAACTTCTCAATATGTTGAGATCCCACTAGTTTATTCTTTGAAATATTTCCCATGCTCATAAAATCTTTGAATAACTCTATGATTTCCAATTAATTTTTCTTTCAGGATATTTGGTTTTTCTGCTTTAATGTTCATATCTTTAGCCCATTTAAAACTTTTTATGTCTATTGAGATTATCGTGTGGTTTTTGCTTTTGGCTGTATTGACATAGTGTATTACATTTCTTGATTTGTATGTGTTAAACCATCCTTGCACCTCTGCGACTAATCTTACCTGGTCATGGTGTATAATATTACTGATGAGTTGCTGCATTCTTTTCATTAGTGTTTTATTGAAGATTTTTACTTCTATGTTTATGAGGAATATTAGCCTATAATTCTCTTTTTGATTAGATCTTTATCCCGTTTTTGTATCAGTACTGTACTTTCCTATCCCTATGAAGATCACTATGTCTTCAAGATTTGGAAAGCCTGTTTTTGTAGTAGTCATTCATAGCACATTTCAGTGGTTTAAGTTCCTTCCTGGCGATGGTATAGTCCTGAATTTGATCCCTGGTGCTGAAAAAAATTCCTACTTTCTGTTCCAGGATAGTCAGTATTTCTGTTACACATGAATTAATAAAATTTATGACATATACATATAAATGAAATAATGTTCAACATTAAAATTATGAAAATTTCTTCAGTTTTCATAGAAAGAACCTGGAGCAATTTTGTTAAGTGCAATAAACAGGTATTAAACCACAAATACTACATGGTCTCTCATGTGGAATAATTATTTTAAAAGAGTAGAATGCTAAGAAATAGACATTAGAATGATAGTTTCCAGGGTGTGTAGTGTGAGAATTTGGAGAGTTGGTTAATAAAGGACATATGATTCAATTACACAGAAGAGAAAATATTAAGAGATATGTTACACAGTGTAATAGCAGAAATTCAGCAAGAACTGGAAAATATGCATCAATTTTCAAAATGCTACAAGAATTTCAGAATGTAAGTCAACCTGCTAGATATGCTGTTTGTGTTTCCCCAAATTGAAGAAAATTATAAGTAGAATTATTTTTTTATTTTTTAATTTTATCTATTTATTATTAATTTTACTGAGAAACAAATAGCAATGACATAGTCTCAAAACAGATCAGTAAGACAGTCACAATAATTAATACATTGCATATTGTTGTTTTTGTAGTAGTCATTCATAGCACAAGATGCAAACATGATAACCTGTCCAAACACTATTAGTACAAATCTTTCTTCTCATTGAAACAAAAGAAAGTAGCTGTATATATATCTACTCTATTTTCTATATACAGATATAGAATGGTCCTTCATTTATATCTCTCCTTCTTGTTCAGTTTTTTGAGAGATGGGTATTCCATTGCCATCCAAATATTGTAGGTCCGTGAACTCAGAAAAAACAATCCAAAATAGTCCAGTAGTCCATAATAGTAGTGGGTTATCTTAAAAATTGGCAATGACAGACGTTGATGACTTGAGCCATTTATAGCTCAGCATATTAATATGGCTTTACTTTCTATACTTCATTTTGTACTTTTCTGCTGGATCGCTAAGACTAGATAAAGCAAGACCTAAATAAAAAATGGAACTTTTTTACATGATGAGGTCAGTGAAGTAACCTCAGAGTTTATCCTGTAACCTTGTACCTCCCATTGTGGATCCTTTGTCAGTGTCAGCCATATGGATGTCTGCCATTGCTTGACCAGTTCGCTCTCTGCAAAAGCCTGAGAGAATTTTTTCTCTCAAGCTATTTCTGCTGAGGCACAATATACATTGTTATTCTCTTTCCTCTGTGGCTCCATATGATATGAGAATTTGGGACACCAATGAGTTACAGGATGTTATAGTACAGGTTTTTTATGTCCTTAGTTCTCATTGACCTTGAATGGCTAGGGCCAAAACTTTGGCTATCCTTGTAGCCCTTCTTCTTCTTTAATTTTGGTTCTGCAAAGTTAAGATGGCAACCCTACAGAAGAGAAGATGAATAATAATATTACCCTATAACAAAGGCAGTTGAGCATAACCACTCTATCTGTCCAAATATCAAACATCTTAGACATAACATGGAACAGGTATTTTCCATCAATACTGATATGTTAAACCTTATTATTTAGCTGTAATTTATTTTATTGAAGAAGAAAAATCAATGCAACCATTTCAAATCAAATTAGTAGGACAGATTCAATACTTAATATATTGCATATTGATTTCATAGTGTTTTTTTATCCATAGTACAGGAAGCAGACAGCATATTCTATCCAAACTCTATTAGCACAAATCATGCTTCTCATAGAATGATGCAAAAGTACTGCATATTTATCCTAACTGTGCCATTAATACAAACACAGAATGGTTCTTCCTTTGTATCCCCTTTTTTGTTTAGCCTTCTCAAAGGTGGGTATTCTACTGTCATTCAATAATTATAGATGTGTGAATTAAGCAAAATACTCCAATAGAGTCCAGCAGTCCATATAATAGTGGGTTATTTATAGAATTCTTGACTGGAGCCATTTATGGCTCAGCATATTATTATGGCCCTATTTTATTTTATTATTATTTTTATTGAAGAACAAATAGCAATGAAACAGGTTCAAGACAAATTAACAGGACAGATTCAATAAATCAATACTTTGCAAAATGTTTTCATAATGCTTTGGTGTCATACAACGTGCATACAGGATATTATATTTACAGACATTATTATAGCAGATGTCTCTAAGCAGTGAATGAAGAGACTGTAGCTATATACTTATCTTATTTTTTATAGCTGAATTATATCACATATTCAATAATTAATATTTCCTACCTTGTTATCTCCCTAACTTTTGTACTAGAAGCCAACATAATGTCTTATCCAACCATTATTGTTGCAAATCTTGTTTCTCATAGAATTATGGAGAAGCACGGCACATTTATCCTAACTCTACTGTTTATACACACACATCACGATTCTTCCTTTGTATACCCCCCTTTTTTATGTCTGGACCGGTTAAAGATGAGCACTCCACTATCATTAAACCAATTAAGTGCCTGAACTAGGTGAAACAATCCAACACAGTCCAGCATTCCACAATAATTGTGAGTTATCTGAAAAATTTGTTGATTATAGCCCTTTACAGCTCAACTTATTATTAGGGCCTCACGTTATAGACCTCATTTTTATATTTTTCTGCTGGATGGTTAAAACTGAGATAGATTAAGACATATATAGCAAAAGATGTAGCTTTCGTTTCTGATGAGGTCAGTGAAGCCCTCTCAGGGTTTATCTTGTAATCCTGCACCTTACTCTGTAGATCCATTGTCTGTCTCATCCATGCAAATGAGTCACAGCCAATGCTCTGTGACTCAAGCAAAGAGAGTTTTCTCTCCATGTGACTCTCCCCAGGCACACTATACTTCATCAATCTCTTTACTCTGTGGCTCCATAATCTTGATCAGAAAATTTGGGCACAACTGAGTTTCACGATGATACAGTACAGGTTTTCCTATTTTATATACCTCATTTTTATACTTTTCTGCTGGATGGTTAAGACCTATATAACAAAGCAAGACCTATATAACAAAAAGTGTAACTTTTGTATCTGATGAGATCAGTCAAGTCCGCTCAGGATTTATCCTGTAGCCTGTAAGACACTTTATAGATCCTTTGTTAGTGTCAGCCATGTGCATGAGTGATGGCTATTGCTTGTACAGTCTTCTCTTTATGAAAGTCTGAAAGTTTTCTCTGCATGGGACTCTCATTAGGGACACTATAGATTATCAGTAACATTCTGCTGTGGCCCCATAATCCCCTTGATCAGAAAATTTAGGGCACAACTGAGTTCCATGATGTTACAGTATAGATTTGCGTATGTCCTGAGACTTCGCTAACCTTGAAAGGCTAGGGCCAAAATATTGCTGACCTTGCAGCCCTTCCATTTTTCCAATTTTTGAAATGCAAACTTAGACTATTAACCATCCAGAAGAGAAGCTGATTATAACCATGCAACATATGCAGTTCAATTTACCCTAACTATCTGATTAAATTGCTACTTGTTATACATTTCTATTTGTATTTCTTCAATTTCTTATACTAGGGAGACTATACGATATTTACACATGAGTGTCTGCTTTGTTTCTCTTTTGAGTACATGTTCAAGTGACATCCACTTAAATATAAATATTTCAAGTTTAAAATTCTTTATAGCTGAGTAATACTTCATTGCATAAAAATACCACATGTTTTCCAACCATTCCTCATGTGACAGACATCTTGGTTGTTTCCCAGATGTGGAGATCACAAATTGTGCTATTACAATCATAGGTATACATATATCACTATGATAACATACTTGCAGTTCCTCTGGGAAAATTCCAATTAGGAGGATAGCCGGGTTAAATGGGATTTCCAATCCTAGATTTGTGAGGGTCCTGACACCGATTTCCACAATGGTTGCACCAGTCTACATTCCCACCACCAATGGAAAAGTGTTCCCTTTTCCTCACATCCTCTCCAACATTGTTGTTGGTTGATTTCTTTATGATTGCCATTTTTTCTGGAGTGAGATGGTACCTCATTATTCTTTCAACTTGCATTTCATGGATGGCTAGTGATGTGGAGCATTTTTTCATATATTTATTCACTTCATTAATTTCTTCCTTTAAGAAGTGTGCATTCATTTCAGATACCCATTTCTGAATTGGGTCGTTAAATTGGAGGGGTCTAATATATCTTAGTTCTTTATATATTCTAGAGAGCAGACCTTTGTCTGAATGCTTGTTAGTTATGATTTTTTGAAATGTGTGGGTTGTCTTTTCACTTTGTTGATAATTTCTTTTGGCGTACACAAACTTCTCAAGAAGAATTGATCCTAGGTGTTAATACTTTCAAGTGTTTCCCATGTGAATACATGTTTGTTCATGAAGTCTTTGCCTACCCCTATTTCTTCAAGGGTGCCTCCTACTTTCTCTTCCAGGAGAAAGGGTATTTCTGTTTTAATGTTTAGATCTTTAATTCATTTTGAGTTTAGCTAAGTGCATGATTATATATCTGTGTCAAGTTTTAGTTTTTGGCATGTAGAAACCCAGGTTTCCCAACACCATTTGTGAAAGAGGCTATCTTTCTTACAGTGAGTGTGTTTGGCCCCTTTGTCGAAGATCAGGTGGCTGAGTATGTTCATAGAGGCCTCTGTACCTTCCAATCTATTCCATTGATCCTCAGGTCTATTTTGTTGGCACAACCATGTTGATTTTATCATGGTATCTTTGTAGTATAATTTCAAGTCAGGAATTGTGATGCCTTGTTGACCAGGATTTCCTTTGCTATTCTGGGTCTTTTCTCATCCCAAGTGAATTTTAGGAATGATTTCTTTAGGTCTGGGAAGTATGTTGTTGGCAGTTTGATAAGGATTGCATTAAATTTGTACAACAATTTTGGAAATATGGCCATGTTCACGATGTTGGTTTCCACTTTCTGAAATCCTCTAAGATTTCTGTTCCTAGGGTACTGTAATTTTCCATGAAAAGATCTTTGACTTCCTTGGTTAAGTTAATTCCAAGTTATTTCATTTTCCACAGTAATATTGTAAAAGTTATTGTTTATTTAGTTTCTCTCTCAGTGTGTTTGTTATCTATATAGAAGAATGCTATTGACTTTTGAGCACTGAGTTTGTATCTTTATATGCTACTGGATTTGTTTATCAATTGTAGTATCTTCTCAGGGGAGTTTTTTGGGTCTTCCAAGTAAAGTATCATGTCATCTGCAAATAGTGAAAATTTAACTTCTTCTTTACCTATTCATATTCCTTTTATTTTTCCATGACTACAAATGATTCCAAAACTACATTGAATAGGAGGGTTGACAGAGGATATCCTTGTCTTGTACCAGATCTAAGAGTACTGAATTTCAGTTTTTCTCCATTTAGAATTATATTACCCATTGGGCTGTCAGAGATGGCATTTATCAAATTGATGTAGAGGTCATCTATTCCAATTTTCTGTAGGGTTTTGAATGTGAATGAGTGTTTGACATTATCAAAAGCTTTTTTTTTGCCTCTATTGAGATGATCGTGTGGTTTTCAGATTTCAGTCTATTAATATAGTGTATTACTTTTATAGATTTTTGAATATTGAACCGTCCTTGCATCCCTGGGATGAATGCTGCCTGGTTATGGTGTATGATCTTCTTGATGATTTGGTGTATTGTATTTGCTTGAATTTCATTGAGGACTTTTCATCAATGTGCATGAGGGAGATGGGGCTGTAGTTCTGTTTTTTAGTTGTGTCTTTCCGTGGTTTGGGAATCAGTATAATACTTGCTGTAGAAATGATTTTGGGACAACTTCTTCCTTTTCAATTTCATTGAAGAGTTTAGGGAGTGTAGGAATTATATCTTCCATAAATTTCTTATAGAATTCAGCTGAGAATCCATTAGGACCTTGACTTTTTTTGCCTCCAGTTTCATTGCTCTGAGGAGTGATAATACGCATGGGATCATTTCTGTTTTCTTGCATATACTTGAGCATGACCTATGGACTATTGTGTGATCTATTTTAGAAAATGTCCAGTGTGAAACTGAAAAAAATGGGTATTCAGCTGTGTATTACATTTCATATCTCCTTCAAATGTTATTGGGAGTTGTTATATCTTCTTCATTCGGTTTTGGTAATTTGTAACTTTCTAGGAATTGTCCAATTCGTCTGTGTCTTCTATTATATGAGTGTAAAGATTCTTGAATTGTCTATTGATAATCTTCTGGATTTCCTCTTGGAATGTGGTGATTTCACCCATTTCATTCCTTAGTGCTTGTATTTGAGATTTTCTTTCTTCTTTTTCATAAAGTGGCTAGGGTCTTATCGATTTTATTTTTTATTTCAAAGAACTAGCTTTTTGATTCCTTGAATCTTTGAACTGTTTTCTTCATCTCAATTGTATTAAGTTGTGCTCTAATCTTTATGAATTTTTCCCATCCTTGGGCTCTGGGCTTCATTTGCTCTTCCTTTTCTATATGTTAGATGTGTAACATTAGGGTATTTATTTGCTGCTCTTCAGCTTTTCTAATGTATGGGTTCATAGCTATGACTTTCCCTCTGAGAATTGCTTTCTTCACAGCCCATAAATTCTGATAAGTTGTGGTTGATTTTCATTGATTTGTAGATATTGTTGAATTTCTTGTTTAATTTAATGTGTGTCCCATTGATTGCTTGGTAGGGTGTCATTTAATTTCCATGTATTTAGGTGGTTTTTCTGGTTTCTTTTGTTGTTTATTTCTAGTTTCATTGCACTGAGGTCAGATAATATGCATGGGATAGTTTCTGTTTTCTTGCATATACTTAAGCATGACTTATGGACTATTGTGTGATCTATTTTAGAAAATGACCAGTTTGCAACTGAAAAAAAAATGGGTATTCAGCTGTGGTTGGGTTGAACATTCTGTATGTGTCCACAAGGTCCATTGTTTCAAATTTCGGTTCAGTTCTGCTACTTCTTTCCTAATTTTTTGTCTGGTTTGCATATCTTTTTGATATAAGGTTTTGTTAAGGTCTCTTGCTAATATTTCGGTGTTGGATATTAGATTTGTCATGTCGATTAACATTTGTTTTATATAGTTCAATGTATTTTTTGATTCGCAGATATTCATGAGTATTACCTCATCCTCACAAACTTTTCCCCTAACCAATTTATAGTGGCCTTCTTTTTTTTTTTTCTCATTTCGTCATTTTGGTTTGAAGTTGAGAGTTTCTGAGAACAGAATTGCTCCTCCTGCTTTTCTCTGAGGTTCTGGGGCATGTAGTATTATTTTACATCCTTTGACTTTGAGCCTATGTATGACTTTTTGATTTAAGTGAGATTTTGTGTACAGCATATTGTTGGGTTTTGTTTCCTAATCCACTGTGCCAGTCTATTTCTCTTAATTTGTGAACTGGGTCCATTTACATTGATGGTTATAATTGAAATGGGTAGGCTTATGATTGTTATCATATTTAACTTGTGTTGTTTACTCATTTTTATCCTGTGTTTAATTGTTTGCCTTGTTTAGTGGGCTCATTCCATTCTCATTAATGGAGATCTGGTAATTGTGGTCTCTCTCTAGAACATCATTCAATAGCCTGTGTAGGGATGGCTCTATCATCATGAATTTCTTTATTTTTTCTTTGTCATCAAAGTATTTCATTTCTCCATCAAACTTGAAAGAGAGTTTTGCAGTGTAAAGTAGTCTGTCCTGGAATTCGTTTTCATACAGACTTGAAGTACTCTGCTCCATGTTCTACCCACCTTCATGTTTTGTGAGAAGTCAGCTGTAATTCTGATGAGTTTTCCTTTGAATGTGATATGCTTCTTTTCTCGAGAGGCTTTCAGTATATTATTCTTGTGTTGTGTTGCTGGGATATTGACTATATGTTTTGGTGTGTTTTTAGTTGGGTTGACGTTATTTGGTGTTCTGTATGCTTCAGTTACCTGAATGTTACATTGTTTCCTCATATTTGGTATGTTTTCAGCTATTACTTCTGCCCACGTTCTTTTTACATCATTTGTATTGACGCCTTCATTCTCATTGATGGCAATTAATCGCACATTGTTCATCTTGGCATCATCTTGCAGGTGATGGATTATTTTTTCCTTCATTCTCGTTCTTTCTACGAGATCCTTTCTCACCTTTTCACTAGCTGCACCAGAGTTTTCAAGATCTGATACTCTGTCTTCACTTTCACTCAAATGGTTTTGCAGACTCGTGATTGATATTATTAGTTCTTCTATATCTCTTTGACTCTACTTCATGCGATCTATTTCTTTCCTGTATTGCTCATTCCAGGAATCCATCATATTTCTTATCTCCTCTATTTTTTATCAATATATTCTTTATAGGAAGCTATTAATTCTTTTACTACAGAGTTTTTTTTTTCCAAATTGGATTTCCTGTATATATTTCCAGAATTGATTCTCTACTTCACATGTTGATATTTCAAAGAATTCCTTTACTTCTTCAGAAATTGTTTCTTCTTTGAGTTCCTCTTCCTCTTTCTGCTGTTATTTCTCTACTTGTGAGGCCATTAATTCATACGTTTCAGCTGGAATAGTGTTCTCTGCACATGTTCTGGGTGGGAATTGGGTTCCCCCTTACATTTCTGAATTTGATTCATTATTTCAGATGCTATGTATTCAAAAATTTCTTGTTTTTTTTTCAGGCATTAATTCTA
>PVKA01009768.1:11369-47603 GCA_004027165.1 Ctenomys sociabilis
TTTTTTTTTTTTTTTTTTTTTTTTTTTTTTTTTTTTTTTTTTTTTTTTTTTTTTTTTTTTTTTTTTTTTTTTTTTTTTTTTTTTTTTTTTTTTTTTTTTTTTTTTTTTTTTTTTTTTTTTTTTTTTTTTTTTTTTTTTTTTTATTCTGCCTCTGTTAATTCATTCATTTCAGCTGAGCTAGTGTCCTGTACACTTATGGACTCAAGGCATGAGATTGCATTTTGCTCCTTGTCTTTGTCTTTTTGTATAGTACCGACCTTTGGAGTAGAGTTTTGGTGAAGTTAAACCCTTAGCACGTTATGATATTCAGGTGCCAGTCTATTAAGTTTGAGATTATCCAGTTTTGCATAGCCTGGATCTAGCTGATTTGTTCAGTTCCTATTTGCTGCAGCTCTTATGGTACAACTGTAAGCCTGTGATTCCCCTCTGTTGTGTCCCTGGTCCATGGAGCACTGGGGAGTGCAGAAGCTCTCCCATACTTACCAGGCCTGAGGAGGGTGGTTCAGGTTGCTGGAAATTCTGTAAAATTTACACTTGTTAGGCAGGCTTGGGGGCAAGGGCTCAGGGGAGTTGCAGGGCAAGTCAGTCTGGAGGGTCTCTGATGACCCTCTAGTTTGCTTGGCTGTCTTGGGTTCTGGTGCTCCGCATGATGCATAGTGCATGGGGTGGGGAGCAAAATGCTCTCCCACACACTCACCAAAGTGGGCTCGTTGGTGGTAGGAGAGTCAGAGAATTTCCCACTCACTTGGTGTGCTTGTGCGCAGGGGCTCTGGAGAGTTGCCATGCATGTATTTCAATTGGTTTTGAAATTATCTCATTGCTATTTGTTTCTCAATAAAATTAATTTTAAAAAGAAAACATGTAGCTTACAGAAAATGGGAACAAAAACAAATGGTAAGAGTTTACTTAACTGACAAAGCACATCTTTCTGAGAAAGATGTGGTTTGGTTTCTTATTATCTCAGGATTGATACTTTGAAATTTTTCAAAAGAAGTCATTTTGACTTAAAGGGTAAATGGTGATCCTGTGAGATGATTTCCCCTTCGTCTTGTGGGAGGTAGTTTGAGGTGGGTCTTTCATGTCGCTGTCTACAAGGCAGTTTGTTTTTTTTCTTGAAATACAACGTGACTTCAAGTTTACAACAATGACAGAAGATTTCTAGTCCTCAGTTCACTCATATCCTTTACTCTAATGGTTATGGAACAGAAAGTTGTAAATCTGACCAAGATAAATGTCTGAAAAACATGAAAATACTTCAGTAAATCTTGTCTTGATGTCCTCAGACATTATAGGGTATGATACTGGTTAACTGCAAACTTTTTTCTAGACAGATTATATGTGGTTAACTTGCAAAGATAAGGTTTCAACAGAAATTAGACCCAAAGTTTTAAGGAAATTGAGATAGATGTAAGAAAAAAGCAAACAAATGAAGTTTACCCTTCGTTTAAATCCCCATGAGACATCCAAAGACCAGGTATATAAGTTTCTTTTCCTTGTTAGAAGAACAGTTATACCTTTGAGAATAAGAGAAATTTGGTCTTTAAATACAAGTAAATGCAGCATTTATATAAGAAAATGACCACTGGTTCTGGGGAGATAGCTTGGCAGCCTAAGAGTCTACTTGGCAACTGCAAGGAGCTACGTTCAGTCCCCAATACTGCATGCCAGGCAGGTCCCAAAACCCCAGCCACATGATTTTGTCCATGGAAACTGAGCATGGTGGTGCACACCTATAATCTCAGGGCTGGGGAAAATGAGACAAGAGGATCACTATGAATGAGCTATAGCAAGCTGTGTAGTGAAACCCTGTATCAAATAAATTAATACGTAAAAGAGAAGAAAATGGTAATAAGTTTACTACAATTTTCAGAAAGCAAAAAATTGTACCTTCTTCAGCTTATGAATAATACCAGTGTATTTCTCACAGTTCTTATAACCTGCACTAAAAAAAAAAAAATGAAAGAATCAAAAACATGAGCCCTGACATGTGGTTAATGAAACACATTTCCTGAAAAGGAAAATTTCTAACTATCAGTGTTTGCATCCATGGAAGAAGTGATGTATTGTCACACACTGAATAAAAGCCAAAATTCCTTCAGTATTCAAATAGAGTCCTCAGTTAACCTCAGTGATTTTCTGAATTTCAATTACTTCTAACAGAATGCTTAGCAAAATATTTGGAAGAATGAATCTTTTAGCATTATTTTAGTGGAACTTATAATCCATTATGGCCATACGCCATCTCCTTTTCCATAACATGAATGAGTAAATAAATAAATCACAATATATTGAACCTTTCCGATATTATTTGCTTATCAGTCAGTACTTGAAATATTCTTTACCCTTTTCTCTACTTTGTAGGGAAAGAGCCATATTTATTAGTGTGTTTTCCCTAATATTTTAGTTACATCTTTTATTCATTTAACATAAATATTTCATTAATCATTCTAAATGGTCAAGCTTCATTTTTTTATTTTGATCTGATAACATGCAACATGATATGCATAGTGAATATATAGTAGTAGGTACAGTACACTATGTACACTGAAGTGAAGTACACAGTTTAGTCTATAACCATTTACATTGACAGATCTACAGATACAAAAGGAAGTATTAAGAAACTGATTTTAAACCTACACTTTTCTATTAATAACTGAGAAACTAGCAATTAAGTAATAAACTTCTTAAATACTAAAGCTAAGAAATGTTTCTGAATTTATTAAGGATTTCTTCCCTAAGCAAATAATTTCAATTAATATACAATAATAAAATTGTTAGAAAAATTCAAATATTAAGTTTGGAAAATTCTTTAACAAAAAATACAAATACTCATTTAATTTTATATTATATACTGCCAGGTAGAAAATAACTAGCACCTAGAACGATGGGGAAGAACCAAGGAGATGGTTCAGTGGAATAAGCACTTCCCTGGCAAGTGCAAGGGCCTGAGTTCAATCCCCGGTCCCTCCAAAAAATGAATGATGGGAAAAATTAACATCCTTTACTTGAGACACTAAAGCATATATATGAAAACTGCAAAATTCCCATTTCATGTAAAAGACAGCTGATGAACTCATTGGTGCATTTCTGTGTATATTTTCTTTGTTTATTTTTCTAGTGCTCAGAGAAATGCAAATGAAATAAAAAATGATACAAAACCTCACACTTAACATCACCATAATCAAAAGAGAAATATTTTGAGACATCTGAAAAAAATTAAGTTCTCTTTCTTTCTTTGTGATGTTTTAAAGTACCATAATATCTTTGAAAAACAATGTTGAATTTCATTAAAATGTTAATAATAAATATATTTTGTTCTAGCAAGTCTCCCTGTAGATATATGACAAAGAGAAATAAGAATATATGTTCAAAGGAAAACTTATATACTAATGATGTTGACAGCATTATTTATATTAAACAGAATGTAGAAATTGAAATTCCTATAAAATAGTTAAATGGATAAACAATTGTGTTAAATAGACACATTGAATTATTATTTGGCTTTAGAAATGTAATGAAGTACTTATTCATATTTCAACATGGATGGGACTTGAAAACATTGCGCTAGAAGAAGCCATATATTGAAGTATATTCATGTATTAATCCATCTATAAGAATGTTCAAAAATAAATAAATAATTGCATTGTCACATACACTAGTAGTGATAAGAGGCTAAAGGAAGATCTATTAACAGTGGTATGAGATATTTTTTGCGGAGTGAATATAATTTTCTGAAATTATAACATATTTTTGGTAGAATAACTGTGAATATAATAGAAAGCCCTTATATATGCCATTTACATTGGCCCAGCATTTACAACATCATGGTCTCTCTTTGTTGTACTCAGGTTCACCTTCAAGTTAGAAGACAGGTTCTTGGGATCCAGGATAATGGTGCCCTAATAGAATTTTGCATTTCCAAAGACTTATAAAAATTTATGCAGATTATCAGAATAGGGTGCCTGATATCTTTGTTATGGAATAAGTTTTCAGCATTGGATGCAAGAAGTGCACAAGCTTGATGTGCAACTGGAGCAGGAACATGCTCTACCTGAACTTCCTGTTTACAGTATAATACTGATAATGCATTTTGGTTGGTGATTACTCTAAACACATGACAATGCTGAAATTTGAACAGAACATACATTATAGATGAGAATTTATAAAGGACATGAAGGTAGTCCTATTTTCTTCCTCTGCTGGGAACCTATATGATATTACATTTCTCAGGAGCATCTGACAACAGCATCATGTGGAACATTGTAGGCAGGAAAGGTCATTGACTTGCTTCAGGGCAACTGTGATACAGTACAGTCACTATGTTACTTTCAGCTTTTAAACTAACACATCACCTGTGTTTCAATGAATTGCTGTGTGGAACATGAACATTGTAGAGAGGAAAGTCCACATTGTTTGAAAGTGAGTGATTCTAGTCAGAAATGGGAGCAGACTATTTGTGGCATATAGAACAGATGAGAGTCTTGAAAACACCACGATGATACAACATTTCTGCCAGAACTGCAGAAGGGCTATATATGGAAGTGCATCAACAATTGTTCTGGTTACTCGATCAAGGCTTTAAGGTGCAAATCCACGTGTGCTAGCTTGTAACTTGTACTACCACTCCATCAAAAATGACAATGAGATTTTGCTAGCAACTTTTCACAAAGGAAAACATTTTCCTATATGTCTATAGACATAGAGGAAACTGATAGTGACTTGGGGAACCAGTAGCTTTTTAAATATATGGGACATGATGCCTGTAGTTAGCTGCAGTCTGATGATTAGAGTTTCTCCACATATATCATGGAACTGATAATGTCCACTTCTTCCAAACAGTGGGCTCTGCCAGGTCAAACCATTCTTGTGTAGCTCCATGGTCACTATCTTGTGACGGGAGAGTAGCCGCTTAAAAACTTTTGTCAAAACAAAAGAACATACCGGTATGGAAAATTTCTGTAGCAGTTCCATAAAGAGTCAAATGAATTCACTGAACCTTTCCAATGAATGGTGCACTCATAGGGAAGAAGAGTATTCAAAAGTGGAAAAAAATTCATTCCTGGAACTTTCTTAAAGCTGTTCTAAGTACAAATGCAGATCCCCTCAGAGAAGCATGTCTTCTGAGAGTCTGAAGGCTCCCTGTTGTCAGACCAGGAATTTAGGGAATGAGAAACTGAAGAAATCAAATCATTTTGCTGACAGTGTAAGAGTACAGTCCACATTTCACTACTGTTAAGTCTTAAAGTTACCTGTTCTCTTGAGGTAGTGCCACAATCTTCTCTTAGCATCTGTTTCATCTCAGCTGCTTTTCTTCTGGCAGTGTGCTGCAGGCAAACCTTCATATTTATTGTTAAATAAGTTTTGAAACTTATAACAACCAAGACATTTAAAGTAGTTCCATTTTCTCAGTTACTACTAATGATAAACTATCTGCTCATAACAAATGTGAGATTAATCAAATAAGTAATACATACTATAATTAATTGATACTTAGTTGCTTATTGTAAATGGACTACGGAATACCTCCTCTACTATTTATAGTTCACTAAATAATAATTCTTTGAGTAAGCTCACATTCAATTATGCAGCAAATGTGTAGTACAGTACAAATAAAGTATTTTTCATTATTGCCTTTTTGACCCAACAAACAAGGGATAATATTAGTAATTTGTCTTAGTACACTTAGTTTTCATGCCTGCTGTGATTCTATTAGATGTGATGTGCTCTTCATCCCTGCAGCTAGAAAATTTGGCTCTTTGGTCCAAATTGTGAGTTCTGTTTCAATGGGAGCAGTTGGGGGATATGCACACAATAAAATATTCCTTGCTTGTTACAAAATTTCCTTTTAAAAATTTGTGTACATTAGTATTTAAAATAGACTGTAATATTCACATTTTACCATTTTTATGAGAAATAGGATAAACATTCATGTGGAATTTTTTCTATGTTATTTATTTTCTAATAGAAATGACAACTTTTATGTTACTCAAATCCTTAAGTGTATAAAATACATAAGTATTTTAAGCTTATAATTAGACAACCTAAAGTGTTTTTTTTTTTTTTTTTACTTAAAACCAATATCTCTGGATTATATTGCCACATCAGATATAGACCTATCAAAATCAATACTTCATTTCCACATCAATAATCTAAGATGCTAGTGCTCCGACTATATATTACTACTTAGGTCTTTCTATACATTTAGGTAAATATAATTCATTACTGAACATGTATTTCTTACTCTAAGCACAAGCCAAGTTATTTAGTATTTCCGAAAATGCAATTGCTTAATGCACACATGTATATCAGGCACAGTGACACATTGGGAAATGTATAAATCACAAAAAGAAATCTATTTGTTTGTTAATATGAACAAATAGAAAGTACTAATTTTTACTGCAAAAGTATTTGCATCTGTCTTTCTACACATTGAAATCAGGGCATGAAAAATTAAAAAAAATATTTTTAAATAAGTAATAATTATATAAAGAATAATAGACTTTTCTTTCCTCAAATGCTGATAAAGATTTTTGGAGACAAAAATAAATACTATAACTCAAGATGATAACATAACAATATGCTTCATGATCATAGTCATACATAGTGTAATGCACTGATCTCAGAGACTGGGGAATCTAGACTTCTTGTAACCTAGTGCTATTATAAAACACTGATCTTACAGAGTGTAGAAGAATGAGGCTCTTAGAAACAAGTGAAATATCTAATTCTTCCATAGTTAAATATCTTGAACTTTCCAAATGATGTATACAAATGTATATATTATTTGCACAAATAATAACAGAACTTTTAAAATACTATTTTCTGTTTTTTAAATAACTTTCTCCCATTTTAGAAATAAATCAATTTATATAGGCATTATTTCAGAAGTCATGGAATGACAAAATGGCCCAGAATTTATTCAAATTATAACTAAGCAATTCTGTACATATTTCATGTAATTTATGAATGGAGAGAGAAGGGAGATGTCAGTGTAGTAAAAAAGGGAGGTAAAAATTAAGATGTGCTATATACAATTACTAATTCCTTAGGAAAATACAATTGAAACTGCAAACATGTACAAATAAAATAGAAGTTTTAGAAAATTAAAAATAAAACCATCAATTAGATATTAAATTGCACTATTTTGTATTGTATGGTGTACATGGTGAAACATTACATTACTATTAGACATTTTTGGCAGAACCAGGAATGGAACTCAAGCCCTGTGGTTGTCTGGGAAGCTCTTATTTCTGATATGTATCATATGTTACTGTCGTATGTAGTCATTGTGTGGTGCAATAAAGCTTTCTCCTGTTTTACTGTGTGGAAAGGATTTTGAAAGTATTGCCTAAAGAAAAACTAAATGCACTCATCCACATGGCTGACAAAGAATCTAAACTGCAGTACAGAGTTTCAGTGTAAATCCTCAGGGGATGTGACTGCCTTTACAGATACAAAGTTACATTTCTTGCTATATAAGTCATGCTTTATCTTGGTCTTAACGATCCAGCAGAAAAGTATAGAAATGAGGTATGAAAAGTAAAGCCATATTGATATGCTGAGCTGTAAAAGGCTCAAGTCAACAACTTCTGACATTGCCAGTCTTATGGATAACCCACTACTATTAGAGACTACTGGACTGTATTGGAATATTTTGCTGAATTCACACACCTACAATACTTAAATGGCAATGGAATACTCATATTTTCCAAAAGAGAAGGATATAAATGAAGGTCCATTTTGTAGTGAAACACATACACATACACACACACACACACACACACACACACACACACACATATATGTATGTATATAGAAAATAGCATAGATATACATCTACTTTCTCTTAGTTCAATGAGGAGAAAATTTTGAACCAATAATATTGAGACAAGACATCATGTCTACATTCTTACTATGAATAACTACTACAAATACAACAATGTCCAATTTATTAATTATTGTAACTGTACTACTAACCTGTTTTGAAACTGTCTCACAGCTACTTCTTTCTCAATAAAATTAATATAAAAATGAAGAAAAATTAAATGCTTAAAAGATAAACACTTGGGGCCAGGGAGATGGCTCAGTAGAATAAGTTCTTCTCTGTCAAGTGCAAGGGCCTGAGTTCAATTCCCAGTTTTATAAAAAAAAAATCATGATATAAATTGCTATGTACAGTCTGTAAATTAAAACCGGGATTGATCTAGATTCTATGGTATTAGAAACATCTGTTATATATAACAGTAAATTAATATAATAAATATGATACATGCCATTGTTAGACTGTTGGAAGGACAGAAACTTTTAAATATATTGGTAATTTTTATTATTCAGGAAATAAAACAAGAAAATTTTGAAGTTTTATGATTGGAAGATATGCAGCAAATTAATTTCATTCATGTGATATGCTAAAATAAAGCCACTGAATTTCAGAAGAAAAATTTTCATTTTAAATCCTGTAATTTGCCAAAAGTAAGCAAGAAAATATTTGTATTTTTTCATATTTATCAAATAAATTTCTAAAGATATTTTGTAACTAAAATATTTAACTCTCTAGAAACACTATCTCTTTTAAAAAAGTAATGAGAATTGTGATGAGATAGAAACTTGTTTTAAAAAGAGAGAAAACATAGAACTCAGGAAACAATGTCTGGCATCAGAATTGATGTCAGTTTTGTGAGCAGTTCAGTGGAAAACATTTTTCAGGAAATTCCGTTCATGGAGAAAGGGTGTTTTTTAAGTAAAAATTTAAATGTTTGTCAGTAAGTGGAACAAAAGGGAGGAAACAAATTAGAGAGTTTTATAAAATAGCCTGTAACTAGAATGTAAGAAAAATACATTTATTGGTAATGATAAAATGTCTACAAACTAAATGGAAGTAGCTGTATAACCTAACTATTTTGTATGTGCATACAGTTACTGCTTGGATAAGTTATCATGTCTACATCTTGTACTCTGAATAAGTACTACAAAAGCAACAATATACAGTGCATTAATTATTGTAACTGTCCTGCTAATCTGTTTTGAAACTGTTTCATGGCTATTTCTTTCTCATTAAAATTAATAAAAAATTTGATAATCTACAAACATATTATAACAGTAATGTATAATTGACAAATATTCATCAGGTTGGGGTAATTAGTATTCTTTAATCAATATTTTATCAGTTTTGTATACATTTACAATTTCCTCAATTGTTGAAGAAGCTTACAATTACATTATTGTTAACAATTAAGCACGTTTTGGAGAATCTCTGAATTGAAAAAAAAAACATTTAAAACAACTTAATGTAAGTTTATTTGGATGCATACTAAAAGGTAATTTATGACAAATGATAAAACATTGTGAGTAATACTATTCCCTGTGTCATTTTTCTCTTTGTTGCATTTATTTCTTTTGTGTCTAAAGAAGATATTCAAAATGTTTGTTTTGTGTTTCAAAGTGTTTGCCACAGGAGTATGATTTATTTAATTATATGTGAGCGTTGACAAACATTGTTCTTCTGGGCTTTGTGACAGTTTAAATTCAAGCTAGTATGTGTAAGATGATTTTTTTCAGATTTAGTATATTTGTTTGGGTATATGGAGATTCTTTGTGTTCTTATTTACATGTAAAAAAAACAGGCATGTTGGATCAATAACTTTTTTTAAAAATCACAGATGCAAGCCAGGCATGGTGGTGCAGGCCTGTAATCCCAGCACTCAGGAGGCTGAGGCAGGAGGACTGTTGTGAATTCGAGACCAGCCTGAGCTACAAAATGAGCTTAAGGCCAGCCTGAACTGCATAGTGAGACCCTGTCTCAAAAAAAAAGACAAAATAAATAAATAAATAATAAAAATAAAAATCACAGATGCAACATCTTTGAATGGGATCTGAAATAATTTTTCAATTGTTTATTTATTAGGTACAGAGTTTCGCTATGCAGCTCATACTCATCGTGATCTTCTTGTCTCTGCCTCCCCAGTGCTAGGGACCATGATGGTGTGAACCATCATGGCCAGTTTCAGTGGCCGGCACCCCTCGCCTGCAGTTATGGAGTAAGCAAGGCCAGTGGTACTAGGGATAAAACCCAGGTATTGAGCCTACCAGGTAAGCACTTAGACTGATGAGTTATCTCCCCCACAGCCTGAAATAATTCATAACAACCATTTAGCAATAAGGATTTCAAACATCCAACCATTTTAGTATGTTCCACTTAATTAAATGATTACTGATTCGAATAATTATGCCACCAGAAAGAGAATGAGATAACAATTCTAAATCTGGATATTTCAGAGAAGGTTGGCAAAAATCTCCTCATCATGACAATATCTATAATCAAAGTAGATGGAACTTTTATGAATTTTACAAATAACATTAAATAATAAGTGCATACTGAATTCAGTAATATTTTTAATAAGTCTGTTTATTCTACTTAAATAATAATCTCATAAGAAAAGCATCCCCTAAAGCAAAAGCCTTATCACACTGAATACATGCTTTAAAAAGATCTAAATCCTCTTGAAGACAAATACATCTGAAATAAACAAATCTCTGCAAATGATGGAAAAATTAGTTGATGAACTAAGCAGGACACTGGAAGTCTATTAGCAATGATGAAGGTTATATGGTTTGTGTCCAAGGCCTCGTGCAGTCATGGAGCAGACTTCTACATTTTGTGATTAACTCATAATCCATGGGGATTATGGGTGTGTACCCTGCTGGAATTATGGGTGTGAGTGCTACAACAAGCTTGGGGCAGATAGCCTGAATGCAACTTAAAAGAGATAGAATTGCTGTCAGTTATGATTGTCAGAGTTACTCCTCTCTTTTGCTCTTGCTCTTTTGCTGCCTTCTGCTACCACGAACTGCTGCCCTCTGCCATGTGCCAGTCTACCTTGGAGCCTGCTGAGTATGGATTGAAACCTCCAGTATCTGGCAGCTAAATAAACCCTCCCGTCATTCATTTTGGGATTCAGGTATTTGTCCCAGCAAAAATAGAAGAGTAACTGAGACAAGAGTTATGTTCAGAACTTCTTGAAAACTAACAAATAAATACTTATGGAATTCCTGATTTAAACTAAAACAAGTCATTTTCTAATTAAAATTTCTATGTTGTGTCTTGCAAACCCAAAGCAGAAAGTAAAATTACATCATCAATATATCTAGAAATACAATTTTCAAAATTGTTACTGTACAGAAACTTTTTTCCACACTTTGCACATATATCATTATTGAAGAAAATGCCCTCCCACTATGTTCTGTTTGGTGCACAGAAGGTATACAAATTTTGCAAGTAAACATATTCTTTCCATATGCATTGAATCTTGCTTATTTTTAAAGTCAAATGTATATTTAATTCATTTTCTTTTTAGAATGTTCTCTTTCTTTTATTTTTTTTTATTTATTTATTTATTTATTTATTTATTTATTTTTTGTCTTTTTGAGGCAGGGTCTCACTATGCAGTTCAGGCTGGCCTTAAGCTTACTTTGTAGCTCAGGCTGGTCTTGAACTCACAACAATCCTCCTGCCTCAGCCTCCCAAGTGCTGGGATAACAAGCATGCGCCACCATGGCCGGCTTAATTCATTTTTATTTCAACATTTGTTATGGTATTTCTTATATTTTTCCCATGAAACTTTTGTGATAACAGTGCAAAACTTCAGTATCACATTTTGTATAGCATCCTTTCCTGATAATTTCTTGAAGTAAAAAATTAAAAAAACGAATAGCAGTAGCTTAAAATCATCAACAGAACAAATGCAGATAGATTCCACTTCCCGCAACATCATCCAACATTAAGATTGACCACTTCTACTATTCTCTATGCTTTACATTAGAGATTGAAGGAAAAATATCTCAAAATGATAGCTTAAATAGCAATAACACCCACCCCAAGGCCCCAGATCCAGTGCAGCTCAGCCTGTGAGTGAGAGCTCCAGGCCCAGTCTACTGGAGAGACATTTCCCACCTGTCACAGGTCCCACCCCATGGCCCAAGACCCAGCATGGCTTGGGGTGAGTGAGAGCTCCAGAACCAGGGCACCGGAGAGACATTTTAGAGCTGTCCCAGGTCCTAACCTGTGGCCCAAGACCCAGCACAGCTTGGGCTGTGAGTGAGGGCTCCAGGCTCACCGTGCCAAAGGGACCTTTCCCAGTCTTCTCTGGTTCAGACCCACGGCCCCAGACCCAGCAGAGCTTGGCTGACCCAGCAGAGCCTAAATGATGAATAAGAACATCCACTATCCTTTTGGGTGCCCAGCAGACCCACCAAAGCCTAGGCCTCCCAACTAGAGAGCAACCTGCCTGACATGCAAGGGAAGACTCAGGCAAATTTCTGGATCATTTCCCCAAAGCCTGCAAAGATAGTGGGAATGTTCACTACTTACTCTGCATCCTGGTTCAATTCATGCTTTCCAGACCAGGAAACAAACAGAGGGGAAACACAAGAGCTGCAGCAAAAAGGAACTGAACACAACGGCTAGATACAGACACACATAACTAGATAATCTCAAACTTAATAGACTGGCACCCAAATCTCATTACATGCTAAGTAACAGCTGCACCAAAGCTGTACACCAATGGTCAGAGATCAGTGCTGTACAAAATGACAAAGACATGAGAAAAATGCAATCTCGGGCCTCTAGTATACCAGTAAGTGCAAAGGACACTAGCTCAGGTGAAATGAATGAATTAACAGAGAGGGAACCAAAAGGACAACAGCAGAAAGGTGGAGAGGAATTCAGATGAGAATTAATTTATGAAATAGAAAAGAAATATCTGAATACATAGCATCTGAAACAAAGAATCAAATGTAGAAACATCTGGGGGAAAACCAATGCTCACTCAGAAAAAGTGAAGAGAGTATTATTCCAGCAGAAACCTATGAAATAACAGCATCTAAAGCAAACAAACAACAGAGGAAAGGTCGTAAGGAACTCAAAGCAGAAGTAATTTATGAAATCAGAAAAGAATTCTTTGAAAAAAAAAAAGAGAATTCTTTGAAATTATTGCATCTGAAATACAGAAACAAGTCCGGAAATGTACAGAGGTAACCCGACTTGGAAGAAACTCTTCACTAAAAGAATTAATAACTTTCTCTAAAAAGACATGGATAAAAAAACAGGAGATCAAAAATATGACATATTCCTTGAATGGGAAATACATAAAAGAAATAGATCACATGAAACAGAGTCAAAGAGATGGAGAAGAACTAAAAGTGTCAATCATGAGTCTAAAAAACTGTTTCAGTAACAGTGAAGGCAGAGTTTCAGATCTTGAAGATGCTGGAGTAGCTAGTTAAAAGGTGAAAAAGGATCTCTTAAAAACAATGAGAATGCAGGAAAAAATAATCCATCTCCTGCAAGATGATGCCAAGATGAACAATGTGAGATTAATTGGTATCAATGAGAATGAAGGAGTCAATGCAAATTACATAAAAGGAATTTGGGGAGAAGTAATCACAGAAAACTTTCCAAAAATGAGGAAACAATCCAACATTCAGGTAAATGAACCATGCAGAACACCAAATAACCTCAACCCAAAAAGAAACACACAGAGGCATATAATAGTCAAGAACCCAGAAATCCAACACAAAAATAATATACTGAAAAGTACTAGAGAGAAGAAGCAGATCATATTCAAAGCAAAGCCCAGCAGAATTACAGCCGACTTCTCTACACAAACCATGAGGGCAAGGAGAGCATGGAGCAGAGTTCTTTAAGTCCTGCATGAAAACAAATTCCAGTCCAGACTATTATTCCTTGCCAAACTCTCTTTCAAGTTTGATGGAGAAGTGAAATACTTCCATGACAAAGAATAACTAAAGAATTTCATGATGACAAAGGCAGCCCTTCACAGGCTGCTGAAAGATGTTCTAGAGAGAGACCACAGTGAACAGAACTACATTAATGAGAATGGAAAGAACCAACTAAACAGGACAGACAATTGAACACAGGATACAAAGGAGTAAACAACAGCAGGAAAATATCAGGAGAAACATAAGTCAACGCATTTTAACTATAACCATCAAAGTAAATGGACTCAATTCACCAATTAAGAGAAATAGACTGGCACAGTGGATTTGGAAACAAAATTCAACAATATGCTGTATACCAGAAACACACTTAACTCAAAAATGATATTAATAGGTTCAAGGTCAAAGGATGAAAACAGTATGACATGCCCCAGGACCTCAGAAAAAATCAAGAGAAGTAATTCTTTTCTCAGAAAGTCTCAAATTCAAACAAAGAAGCATCAAGTGATACAAAGAAGGCCACTGCATATTGTTCAGGGGAAAAATTTGAAAGCAAGATGTAACATTCATAAATATCTATGCAGCAAACATAGGAGCACCCAACTATGTAAACAAATCTTAATGGTCATGAAAACCCTAATATCTAAGAACACAATCTTAACAGGAGGCCTTAACACCCCCTTACCACTAAAAGATAGATAAACAAGACACAAAATTAGAAAGGAAGTAGTACAACTGAACCAAATCTTGGAACAAATGGACCTAGTGGACACATACAGAGTGTTCACCCAATCACAGCTGAATACACATTTTTTTTCACCTACACATGGGTCATTGTTCAAAATAAACCACATACCTGTTCAGAGGTCATGTATAAGTATGTGCAAGAAAACAAATTCATCCCATGCATATTATCTGACCATGGAGCAATGAAACTGGAACTAAATGACAAAAGGAACCAGAAAAGCCTGCTAAATTCATGGAAATTAAACAACACCATACATAGCAATCAAGGGGTCACAGAAGAAATTAAGAAATTCAACAATATCTACAATTCAATAAGAATTTCAAACACAAGTTACCGGAATTTATGGGATGCGAAGAAAGCAGTTCTTAGAGGGAAAATCATAGCTATGAAATAACACATTAGGAAAACAGAACATGAACAAATAAACACCATAATGTTGCACATGCGACAACTAAGAAAAAGAATAGCAAACCAACCACAAAGCATGAAGACAGGAAGAAATCATAAAAATTAAAGCAGAAAATAATTCAATTAAGATGAAGAAAACAGTTTAAAGAATCCAAAAATTAAAAAGTTGGTTCTTTGTAAGACTAAATAAAGTTGATAAGCCACTAGCCAACTTCATCAAAAAGAGGAAAGAAAAAATTCAAATACATGCAATAAGGGATGAAAAAGGAGAATTCATCACAGAACCAGAGGAAATTCCAACAATTACCAATCGTTACCTTGAGAATTTTTATGCCCACAGAAGAGAAGACACAGAAGAAATGAATAGCCAACGAAATATGAAACGTCATAAAAAGCCAACTGATAAAGAAAAGTCTAGGACCTGATGGATTCACAGATGAATTCTACAAGAAATTTATGGAAGATATAATCCCTACACTCCTCAAACACTTCAATGAAATTGAACAGGAAACACTCCTCCCAAAATCATTTCTGGAGGCAAGTATTATACTGATTCCCAAACCAGGGAAAGACACAACCAAAAAGGAGAACTAAGACCAATCTCCCTCACGAATATAGACACAAAAATACTCAATAAAATCCTAGCAAATAGATTACACCAAATCATCAAGAGGATCATACACCATGACCAGGTAGGGTTCATCCCAGGGATTCAAGGATGGTTCAATATTCGAACATCTACAAATGTAATATACTATATTAACAGACTGAAATCTAAAAACTGCATGATCATCTCAATTGATGTAGAGAAAGTCTTTCACAAAGTCCAAAACATATTCCTGTTCAAAATCCCACAGAAAATTGTAATAGATGGACTCTACCTTAAATTTTTAAAAGCCATGTATGACAACCCAAAACCTCATATAAACTTAAATGGGGAAAAAATATTTTCCTCTCAAATCAGGTAAAAGATAAGGATGTCCTTTGTCACACCTCCTATTCAATATAGTCTTGTAATCCTTAGCAAAAGCCATTAGAAAAGAGGGAGAAATAAAAGGAATACGAATAGGTAAAGCAGAGGTTAAATTATCACTATTTGCAGATGACGTGATACTTTACTTGGAAGACCTCAAAAATTCCACCAAAAAACTCCTAGAACTGATACAGAAATTCAGTAGCATAGCAGGATGCAAAGTAAATATTCAAAAATCAATAACATTCCTCTACATAGATAACAAGCACACTGAAAAGGAAACAATAGATACAACACCTTTTACAATAGCACTATCGAAAATGAAATACCGTGGAATTCACTTAACCAAGGAAGTGAAAGATCTTTACACCGAACATTACAACACCCTAAGAAAACAGAGTATAGGAGGACTTCAGAAAATGGAAAGAAATTCCATGCTCCTAGATAGGAAGAACCAACATCAGGAAAATTGCCATACTCCCAAAATTGCTGTACTCATTTAGTGCAGTCCTTATCAAACTGCCCCAACATACCTCCTAGACCTAGAGAAATCAATCCTAAACATGTTTTGGAGCCTGAGACGAACTAGAATAGCAAAGGCAATCTTGGCCAATAAAAACAAGGCAGGAGGCATCACAATTCCTGACTTGAAATTATACTACAAAGCCACTGTGATAAAATCAACATGGTATTGGCAACGAAATAGACTTGAGGATCAATGGAATAGATTAGAAGATGCAGAGGCATCTACGATCACAATCAGCCATCTGATCTTCCACAAAGTTGCCAAACAAGGTTACTCGAAGACAGACAGCCTCTTTAGCAAATGGTACAGGAAATACTGGCTTTGTACATATTGAAAACTAAAACTTGACCCAGCTCTATCACCATACACTTAGCTAAAGTCAAAATGGATTAAAGATCTAAACATTAAAAGAGAAACACTCAGTCTCCTGGAAGAGAATGTACGAGGAAGTCTTGAAGAAATAGAGGTAGGTAAAGAGTTCATGAACAAACATGTTCGCAAGGGAAGCACTTGAAAGAATCAACAACTGGGATCAACTCTTCTTAAGGAGCTTCTGCATGTCAAAAGAAATTGTCAACACAGTGAAAAGACAACCCACAAATTTTGAAAAAATCCTAACAAATAAGCAATCAGACAGAAAACTGTGTCTAGATTATATAAAGAACTAAGATATAACATGGCCCTCAAATTTAAAGACCCAATTCAGGAATGGGCATGTGAGATGAATACACACTTCTCAGAGGACGAAATTAAAGAAGCGAATAAATATATGAAAAAATGCTCCCCATCGCTATCCATCCATGAAATTCAAATGAAAGCAACATTGAGATACCATCTCACTCCAGGAAAATAGCTATGAAAAGGAAATCAACCAGCAACAGATATTGCAGAGGTTGTGGGGAAAAGGGAACACTTCTCCACTGCTGGTGGGAATGTAGACTGGTACAACCATTGTGGAGGTCAGTGTGGAGACTTCTCAAAAATGTAGGACTGGAAATCCCATTCAAGCTGGCTATCCCCATACTGGGAATTTTCACCGAGGAACTGAAAGCATTATATCATAGTGATATATGTGTACCTATATTTATAGCAGCACAATTTATGATAGCAAGATCTTGGAACCAAGCGAGATGTCCATCACATGATGAATGGTTGAAAAAAATGTGTTTTTTTTTTCTAGATAATGGGGTATTACCCAGCTATAAAGAATGATAAACTTCAAGCATTTATATTGAAGTGGATGCCACTTGAGCATATACTCGTAAATGAAATTAACCAGACACACCTGTGGAAATATCATAGTCTTCCTAGTATAAGAAAACAAAAGAAGAAATAGACATAGAAATGTACAACAACAACTAAAGACAATTGAGTCAGCTTGTTAGGGCAAAGTGAATGGCATATGCTGCTGGGTACTAATCAGCTTTTCTTCTGGAAGGTTAACAACATAAGTTCACAAATCAAAATGGGAGAAATAGAATACCCAAAAGGCCAGTCAACATTTTGGTCCTAGCCTTTCAAGGTCAGCGAAGACTCAGGGCATAGAAGAACCTGTAGTGCAACGTCATGAAACTCAGTTGTGCCCCAAATTTTCTGATCAAGGAGATTATGGAGCCACAGAGCAAAGAGATTTATGGCATATAGTGTGCCTGGGGAGAGCCACATGGAGGGAAAAGTTTCTCTCAGGCTCTCATAGAGAGAAAACTGGTCAGGCGTTGGCTGTGACTCATCCGCATGGATGAGACAGACAAAGCATCTACAGAGTAAGGTGCAGGATTACAAGGTAAACCCTGAGGGGACTTCCCTGACCTCATCAGAAACAAAAGCTACATCTTTTGGTATATAGGTCTTGATCTAGCTCAGCCTTAACCATCCAGCAGATAACTATAAAAATGAGGTGTATGACGTGGGGCCATAATAATACTTTGAGCTGGAGAGGGCTTCAGATAACTCACTATTGTTGTGGAATGCTGCACTGTGTTGGATTGTGTCACCAAGTTCAGGCATCTAAATAGGTTGATTGACAATGGAGTGCTCATTTTTGAATGGTCTAGACAAATAAAGGGGACATACAATGGAAGAATCATGATGTGTGTGTGTATAAACAGCACAGTTAGCATAAATATGCCATGCTTCTGCATAATTCTATGAGAAACAAGAGTTGCACTAATAGTTGTTGGACCAGATATTATGTCGGCTTCTAGTATTATGGACTAGGTAGATAAAAACGTAGAAACTATTGTTTATTGAATATTTGATATAATTCAGCTATTAAAAATAAGATACATATGTAGCTACAATCTCTTCATTCACTGATTAAATATATCTGCTATAATAATGTCTCTAAGTATAATATCATTTATGCACCTTGTACGACACCAAAACATTAAGAAAACATTTTGCAATGTATTCATTTATCGAATCTGTCCTGTTAATTTGTCTTGAAACCGTCTGATTGCTATTTGTTCTTCAATAAAAATAATACAACAACAATACAAACATATTAATATGAAGGATCATTCAGTATTTGTATTTACAGAATAGTTTGGATAGATATGCAACTTTTTTCTTATAATTCTACGAGAAGAAAGATTTGCACTAATAGTGTTTGGACAGATATCCTCTCTGATTCCTGTACTAGGGATAACCACTAGGAAGATAACAATTTTAAAATTATTAATTATTGAAACTGTAGTATATATCAGCTTTAAAAAATAGTTATACAGCTACATTCTCTTAATTCAACGAATAGATGGATCTGCTCTAATAGTGTTTGTAAATAGAATATAATGTCTACACCTTGTACAATAAATAACCACTTAGTAAAAAAAAGAATAGCAATAACATTATCATTTGTGGAAATAATACAAACATTAAATCAAATTTTATTCAGTTTTACTGGTCACATTTAATTTAATGACATTCAAGGAACCAAGAAAGTTATCTAAGTGCTTTTGGGAAAGTGAAGAGTGCTTCAGTTAAAATTGACATTATGATTTAAAAATCCAATTTTTAAAAATATAATACTGTATATTGAATATGTGAATAAAATAAAGATAAATGTTATATTTGCTAAATCCAGGCCTGGAAAAATTTTGTAAGCATAACTATCATATTTTTTTTCTATTTAGAAATATTTGTTTGTTAGAATACAGATTCAATTAATTAAAAGACTTTCATATTTAATTTTTGCTTAAGATTTATCAAAGTCCCACATGTTAACCTTACCTCTGTGAACTCTTGAAGATTAATTTCAGACTTTTAGGACAGTGGCATGGCTATGATATGCAATAGATCTCAAAATAACTTTTTAATTCACTTTTTAATTGATTGTATTTTATTAATTTCTCATAGTCTATCTTCCAATAGATTCAGGGTTCCTATTTTAATATTTAATTATTTGATGCATTTTTATTTTTTTATTTTTTGAGAAATAGGTGTCTAGTTTAATATTCAGTGTGTGAAATCATTTTTTGCCAGTGCCATCTATTAAAGAGGCTCTAAGACTGGCAAGATAGCTGAGTGAATCAAGCACCTACTTGGGCAAGCCCAGGGAATAGAGTTTGATTCCAGGCACTACACCACATGTAGTGCTAGTCTTACACCATGCACACTGGACCGACTGCTGAGATCAGGTGTATTGGCAAATACCTATAAGCCTGGTGCTGTGGAGACTGAAACTAGAAGGAATACTATGAATCTGAGCTACATAGTGAGATCCTGTACTACATACATAAGAAAGGCTCTTTTTCAGCCCAAGGTTTTTGGTCCCTTTGACAAAGACAAGGTGGATGAGTGTGTTTGGGTTTGTTTCTACATCACCTAAACAGTCCCATTGTTCTTCAGGTATTTTCTTTCCTTTTACTTTTTTTTCTGATAGAACCATGCTGCTTTTATCATGACAATTTTCTAGTACAAGTTAAAGTTAGGGATTGAGATAATCCCTGCCTTACATTTGTTGCTCAAAAATACTTTTGCTCTTCTAGTTTTCCTCTCATTCTACATGAATACTGTGGTATGTTGCTGGTGTTTTGACTACAATTATATTAAATCTGAATAGCAATTGTGCAAGTGTGGCCAATTTTACTATACTGGTTCTTCCTGTCTAAAAACAGGAAATCGTTTCATCATCTCATATACTCTTTGATTTCTTTTTAAAGATTTGTATTATTCAATGAAAGGTCTTTTGTTTAAATTCGTTAGACTGATTTGTAGAACTCTTGAAGATATATGTATAGTAAAGACTTTATGAACACAACTCCAATCACACATGGATTATACAAAAACACCAACAAATAGGATCTCATTATTTTAAAAAATTTGAATAGCTCACCAGACAAAAGTGCCTAGTTAGGCAGATTCAGGGACTAAGGCTCAATCCATGATGTGCAGTGCCAGACCCATCCCTGGGTCGCATTGAGAGGGCGATTAAGACTGGGCATGGTGGAGCTCACCTGTAATCCCAGCAATTGGGAGGCTGAAAACAGGAGGATCATTATGAGTCTGATTTGCATAGGGAGACCCTGTAGATGCTGTACTAAATACATAACAAATTAATAAATAAAAATTTAATAAAAGCTTTTGAAATGTAAACAAAGCCATCAACATAGCAAAGAGATAGCACACAATGTGGAAAAATGTTTTTGAAACTTTTCTTAGAAGTACTAATAACCAGAATATATAAATTCCTCAAGAAAATGAGATACCCCAAATTTAAAGATCCAATCTCAAAATGACATTGAAATGAGTATACTTCTCAGAAAAAAGAACTAGGTTTGGCAAATAAATGCATGAAAAAATGTTCAACATCACTAGTAATTTGACAGATGCAAATTAACAATGAGACTCCACATCATCCCAGAAGGAATGGCTGTAGGGATACTGATAGAGATGTAGCAAAAAAAAAAAAAAAAAAAAAAAAAACCTTCTCCACTGTTTTAAGGAATGTAGACTGGTGCAACCATTGTGGAAATTCTTTTAAAAAATGAAAAGAAGAGCTAAACTAAGCACTAGCTTTCGCAAGCTCAAGGATCAAGAGTTGATCGCTGCTCCAGCAATTCTGCATTGGACTCAAACCCAGGGCATGCTGAGCCAGCAACAGAGTGCAGGCATGGTGGCATGCACCTTTAATCTCTGTATTGGGGAGGCTGAAAACAAGAGGAACACCACCAGTCCAAGCTGCATAGTGAGACCCTATAGCAAATATACAAATGGAAAAAAATCTGAAAGAAGAGGTTCCATTTAACCTAGCTATTCTCCTTCTTGTTTTTTTTCCTGAAATAATTAAAGGCTGTATGTAGGGTACATCTGAACCTGGAGATCACTCAGATATGTAAGGTTAAAGTAAGACCTACCATGAGAACATGAAGCACCCAAAGCAAGATAAACAAGATATTCCAGCTCCAGAAACACAAGGTACCAAGGTGAGCAAAGCAAACAAGTTGCTAGGTAGAATGGTCTCAATTGACAACAGCCTCACACATGTATCAATAAACATGCTGAAACAGGGATCTGAGTATGAGGAAACTCATTTAGTAGGTAAGAGGATGCTTCCATGTGCATATAAAAGTAATAAAGGCTTGTGAAAACAAACAAACAAAAAAAACAAACAATTGGGCTCATGAAAAACATAAGGGAGATATATATATATATTGACATTAATATTTATTTCATCAGATATATAATATGGGGTAAAAAGAGGCTCACTAGAGTGACAGATAAACATAAAAGTTTTTCTTGTGTTATTGATTCTTGTATTTAGCTTTTTGTTATGAATGTGGATCAGGGATTGTCTCAGTGATTCTACACCTGCTTAGGTTACCACAAAGAACTTTTCACAGAGCACAATCTCCAGTTAAAAAAATATTCAGAGCACTATCTTCAAATCAAGTCCTGAGCAGAAAAAGGTTGGACAGGATATTATGTTGACTTCTAGTACTACGGTCATCCACTAGGAAAATAATTATTGAATTTTTGATATAATTCAGGTATAAAAAATAAGATAAGTAAACAGCTACACTCTTAATTTACTGATAAGAGACCTCTGCTATAATAATGTCTGTCAGTGTATCATGTATGCACCTTGTGTGATACCAAAACAGTATAAAAACAGTTTGCAATGTATTAATTTATCAAATCTGTATTGTTAAGGTGTCTTGAAACTGTCTGAGTGACATTTGTACTTCAATAAAATGAAAAGAAAAAAAAAAAGAGTAGTGGAGCAACAACCCCCTGATAGAGCTTTAACCCTCTAGCTTTGCTCAATTAGTCAAGGGAAGAGTTTATGGGGGTCACAGAAAACACTTCCCAAACAGGGTAGTGTTTTGCTGCAACTTCTGTTTCATGACTATCCAACACAAAATGTTAACTGAACTGTTTTCTCAGTTCAGGCATTTTTTCTATGTCATAGACTGTCTGTAATCATAATTTGTTTATCCCTTGCAATTGGTGCTAAAGGAAGCCAGAGGAGTGAGCGAATTCCAGAGGGTTACCATGTCCACCCTACTGTTGAACTCCAAGAACCAATGGTCTGAGACAAATATTGCATCTTTATGGAGCTGTGATCTTTCTTGTCTTGGGTGTAATGAAAATCATAGGGTGGTGGGTGATTGTCTAAGATAATTGAAAAATAATAGCTGACATATTTAATTCTGGGGAATTTTTTGTTAAAGAAGGTTTTTGTTTTTTTTCCTGACTGTGTATGGAGCAGGCCACTCCAAATGCCACTAACAATGTGGCCACTGCAAAAAGACAGGTTAAACAGGGAAGGTACCTTTGGTACTGCAAATAATCAACTTAATTTTGAATCAATTCAATCACAGTGTTTGTAAAAGAACATTTCTCCTTTTACTTTAGATGCTGTACTCTACTTAATTAAAATTTATCAAACATTTCTTAGTAAACATCATAAAATATAGGAAATATACATTTACTTAGGATTAAATGGAAATCAAATATCAAATTTGATAATTCTAAATAACACACGATCTCTGAAAAAAATTTAATAATACAAAAAGTAGTTTCAATTGTATTTAACAAAAAACTGTGATTTTAAATGAGAAGTGGATTAAAATAATCTTTTATTAATATTAAATTGATGAATTACCATTTTGTTAAAAGTAGTTTTATGTTACTCTTGGAATTAAGAAAAAAATATAATGACTCAGAAACTTGGAGATATTACTATTCACTTTAATGCTTTTTTAGAAATTAAGACATGTTTGCACTATGTTCTGTTATCAGTCTCCCTGAATAAATTTGTGTAATATAACTTTTTGCACTTTTTAATGTCCTTCCCTCTTGAATGCTCTCTCCTCTTCTAATTCTGATTTATCTAGTTCCAATTTTGTTATTACTAACCTTATCTCCTGTTGTTTGTATATAATGTTTATATTTCTTGAATTTATTGAAGATATATTATGTATAGGAAGTTACTAACCTGTAGAAATATTAGCATTTAAGTGACCATTATGGCCTTCTTCTAATCTTATTCAATTGACCAATTCATGCTTGGGCTAAAAGTAATTTTGTAGCTAAAACAGCAATACTATAATTCCATATTATTAAAGTTTCCTTTTATTCAAAATATAGAAACATTACCATTTGCATACTACAATTCTATAATTGCAGTACTTACCATATCTGTGGACAATACATATTATTATTATTTATTTACTATTTTAAGATCAAGCACAAATACCTTGCTTATGTCATGGTGAGTAAGGTGGTAGAGTATCTTGGAAAAGCACAAGATCATGAAATTAATTAAAAACTTATGGTATTTGTGCTAGCATTTTTAATACACATTTAAATGTCATTTTGTAAAATTCCATAAGTTTAATATTTGAAGCCACATCATACTGCCATAAACGTCTACTACTTATCACTGGCAGCATTTTCAGTAGCTTTCCACATAATGTCAGATGCAGATGTTAGGGAAGTGATCCAAAATTTGTTTATTCATAAGTTTAATTCTAAAATAGAGATTTGAATTGAAAATTATGTATAAATGGAAAAATGAACACTATGGAAGTCTACATAATGACAAAAGGAAATGTTTAGTGAGAAAATTTAGAAAGGCTAAGAATAAAGATTTGGAATACAAAGATGGAATATAGATCCTAATGCAGATTATACCAAATGAAGAAAATTCCAATGGAATTATAGGCAATATCAACTTCCTTTCAAGAAATTGGCTCTGGAAATGTCATAGTATTTTATGTGAGATTAATGAAGTGGTTGCATATATAGAATAAGTTTAATAAACTCTAAGACCTGGGGGGTAATAATAAAGAAAAGTATCATAGAATCACCATTTAAGAATGTTTGATGTCTGGACAAAAGAATTTTGCAACAGGTGAGATAAAGTATATGCAAATACTGAAACCATGTCCTGAATTAAGTGATATTTAAAATGTGATAGAAAAGAACTATTCTTTGATTCAAAGAGACTACAAGAGAGAATATAACATAAAAGGCACAAGCAGGAGTTTTAGCTGGGAATAATATTCATTATTGTAATACAAGAAAACATTAAAATTCTAAAGTTTAGCTACAGAAAATGAGCATTTCCTTTTGCCTTATAGTTTCTCTGGCATATACTTTTTTTTTCAAACTCAGTAGTGTTTATTCCTAAACAAATTAAGTTTCCTTTGAGTTACTGATGGCTGTGAATGACCTTCACCCTTGTGCTCAGACTGGACGGCAGATTCAGCTCTTTCTCGCGAACCTGCACTCTGAGGAGGGCATGAAAGTAGCTTTGCCTTCAGCACATTTTGCATACCACAGCCCAACACAAATGGGGCATTCAGCCAAGAGAAAGATCCTTCCTATCTGCCTCCGGCATGTCCTGTCTACATGTGGGTTGGTAAAAAGCACAGAAAGGCCTTGTAGCTGATTCAACACAGCCCCAGAAGACGCGGGACTACAGAGTCCTAAAGTTGTACTTTTCTTTTTGCATTTAAATATTTTTTTTCTTTTCATTGACAAGATGAAGATAGTTCTGCAGGGTGCTGTGCAGCTCTGGTGCTGGCTACAGCATCTGCTGCTGCTTGTGCTTGGGGTTGGTTTTGCAGAACATGTACCAGCGCCTGTTCCTCTTCACCATGGAGCAGTCTCGACACTGCCCTCAGAGTAAGGCCTTGGTCTTCAACCCAGCACTTTAGGCAGCTGTGGCGGGAAGTAGTGAGGGGGCAGCAGGGCTGGGCGTCCGGGAATTCCTGCCAGCACCAAGGAGAGAGAATGGGCCAGACTAGAGCAGACTCACAGAAGTCGAAAGGGGCATATGACAGAAGCCAGTATGGTCCTGATGAGCTGGGCGCCCATGGCACAAGGACCTGAGAAAAGGGTGTCCGTCCACACCATGATGTCTGGGCCTGCGCCTCTCCTACTTTATGTAGAGCGCTCACGCCTGCGTAGTAAGTGATGAGGATACTATTACTTAAGTTATCTTAGTTAATTTTTTCTCAGTACTGAGATAAGATATCCAACACATGAAGCAGCAAGTGACAGCAGTAGCCCTCTTTCTGCTCCTTATATCCCATCCAGACTACATGTTATTAGTATGGGTAAAAGTCAAACCCTGTGTTGGGCGCACATAACCCCAGCATCACATCCTTAATCTCAGCATCACACACTTTTTTCCAGCATCACAGTGTTTAGATGCTGCCTAAATGGAGAAAATCCTATTACTACATAAGACTTAGCAGGGACATCTAGATATAAATATTTACATTCATAATGAATACTTTCTAGAATAAAACGAAATTTTAGTGTTTTATTTTGCATTCCTCTAATGGGCAGAGGTGTTGTACTTTTTAAAATATCCTTATTCATCATTTCTACTTTTGAGAAATGTCTATTCACTTTAGTTGTTGTCTTTATATTAGGTAATTCATTTTGGGAAGAAATATATTTTTGATTCTTTGTATATTCTGAGTAATTAGAGACAATTGTTCCCCATTATATATTGTCTCTTCACTGTGTTCTTTCGTGTGCTATTCAGATGCTGTTTAATTTCATGTGATTCCAACTGTTGTCTATTAATCTTATGTATTCTGCAATTTGGGTTTTTCAGAGAGTTTTTGCCTATGTCTATTTCTTTAACAGTTTTACCTATTTTATCTTTCAGAAGATTAATTGTTTCTGTTTTAGCATTTTGATTTTTTTTTGTCCGTTTTGACATGCTATGGAATATCAGATTGTGTTAGTATTTCTTCCAAACCTAAACATAGAAATTCCATTTGCTCCAACTATTATCTAGGAAGAGTATTACTCTACCATAAAGGCTAAACTTGAGTCATAATGGATGCATCTTGCAATAATAATTTGAAGAAAAAATGCCAGGGAAATAGCTCAGCAGCATAAGCACCTGCATAGCAAATGCAAGGTCATGATTTTGACCCTTAGATTAAAAAAATGGTGTCTATGACACAGAGTGAAGCCCCAGATGCCTGTGATGCTGAACCCCTATCATATTAAGTGGAAATATCAGACACGCAATATTAATTATTTCACAGCTTCCCTTGTATGTAATACTGAAACTACAAATAAAGAGAAAATTTGAAAATTAGATAATAAGAAGTAGACAGATCTTTTACAAATGAGAAAAGGACAGAGATGGAGGGAGAGGAAGTCAAGGGCATGAAAAAGTACTGAGGTCTGTTACACACACTCCCTATGAAGAATGTAATCATTGTACACTTTAGATATTTGATAATAAAAATAACATTAAAAGAAGAAAGTTTTGAACACTTACCTGATTTTTTCAGCATCTGCTGAAAGGAAACAAAGCAAATAAAGGTCAAATTGGAGAACTGAAGAGTAGAAAATATTAGAACAGATACTTGTAAAATGTTACAGAGTGTAAATACTTACAACTGAAAATAATGCCATCCCAAAAGTAAGCCTTACTTGATTTTAAGAAACATAAAATTGTAGTGGATCTAATTATCATCGTTTCATGAATTCCTGTAGCAATGTTCAACATTTTAGAGGAGGGAAGTAAGAAAATTGAAAATTGACTCTCGGTATAGACATTGCATAGTATGGACCATAAAGGTCATGTGAATGCTGTCAGTAAGATAAAAATATTGGTCACGGACATGTGAAATTAGATGATTAAACTTCAGTTGGGAAAATTATGAGAACTTTCAGTACTTTAATTATATTATTAACCAAATGAACCCCAGTGAAATTGATAGAAGTTAGAAATGTGGGGTTTTTGTTTGTTTTAGAAATGTGTTTTTGTTCAAATAGAGAGTTTCAAAATGTAAGATAATGGAGAAACATATTTCTAAATAATGAAGCTATCAGTTGTGTCCTTCATGATGGATATAAATAAGATGTAAAGGAATTTTAGGAGATTACATTTTCATGATGTCGTAAAGTCATCATTGTGTTGCAAACCTTATAAAGTTTGAAGATTCTAGATTCTAATTTCTCTATAAACTTGAGCATCAAATCTACTTTTTAGTTTGACAGCTAATATTATGTTAGAGGTATTATATTTGACCATGAAATTTGACTATATCTTTTTATTGACATACACAAGATCATTTTGCTGTTTTACTTTTCATTATGGTTATAGTAATTATGATCACAAAAGGACATTCCTTGCCCTCAAGGAAGCTATTATCTTGTGAAGAAGAAAGACAAATAATCAAATATAATGTAGTATGATGTATATGTATTGACATTTTATTTTCTCAGTTCTACAGAAATTTCAAGAATTTAATATATAGAATTTACAACATTCCCTTCATTCACTTACTTTATCATATTCACATGACACTCACTTCCTCTATAATAATCACTTGAATGCTGTATCTAAACAAAATCTTGACCATCTGCATTTTCATAATTGTCTGATACAATTTATGTCTTCAAATATTTTTTAAGTTTAGGAAAAGTGGCTGGCATAATTGATTCAAGACTATTTGTTCTTATTTTATACATGTGTAGGTGTTTTTCAATATCTAGTATTTATATATCTTGTGTGGATTTGGTACGTATCTTAATTCCTGTTTGCATCTGGTCTACCTGCCCTCCTATCCTCTCCCTCCCTTTCTTGATCCACTAACCATTTGATAAATATCGATCTCCCTACATCCTATTATCTGGTATTTTGTTATTTTACTTTGTATTTCTCATATAAACAAAACCATGCAATATTTGAAAGAGTGTGTTTATTTGCCTTGACATTATGGTCATAGTGTGTATCCATTTTCTACAAATGACTCATATTTATTTTTCTTAGTGCAGTTTAGTATACCACCAAATGAAATGATATCAAGATGAAAATTAACTGTTGAAGGAGGTAAGAGAAATTGAATAAAAATGCAATTAAATGTACTATGTGCACATAAAATTTTTTCATAAGTAATATGAACATTATCTACTACCAACATGTGCCGATATACAAATAATAAAAAAGTAATAAAAGAGAGATTATCCCCATAAAACCTCATAGTCTCATAAGAAAACGTTTTGGAAAGTGATTGAAACATGGGATCATGTTACTCACCCACTGATATGTTCAATGTCTAAGTGTGCTTCTGGTGTCCATGGGAAAGACAAAAATCACTGCTTTTGTGTTCTGGAAAGGAATTTCTTTCACCTGGCCTTTTCCCTTCTGTCTCCACTGTCTAGCCACAATGACTTGGGGAGATAACTTTCACCAGATCCAGCTACCATCTCCATTCTGCCTTGGAACCAGTTAATCATGGACTGTAAACATGAGCCTAAATAAATCTGTTCTTTAAGTTGTATATGTCACATACTGTGTCTTAATGATGACAAAATTAACTTGGAGAGTAATAGTAACGCTTTTTAACATTAATTTACTGTAGAAGCACTTAATATTTTTATCTTTTTAAAAAATTCACAAATTATGGCAGGAAAGTTTATTTATGACAAATTTTACATATGAATATGGGAAACATAAGAAATATGGTTTTGAATTCTAGAATTTGGCAATCCTATATGTATTCTTTATGTTACTACCATTATTATTATTATTACTATTATTATTATTATTTAATGTATTTGGCTGTTACAGGTCTCACTACGAAGCGCAGACTCATAGTGATCCTCCTGCTTTCAGCCTCCCAGGTGCTCAGACTAAAGTATATACCACCACACCTAGACTGTGGCTGACACAGCCCACCCAGAAAATGAGACACTTGCAGCAAGTGGTGCCCTGGGGATTGAATTGCAAGCCCTGTGCTTACCTAAACTTGCCTAAGCTGGAGAATAACTCCTCTGAGCTATTTCGCTGGCCCTGTGTTATTATTATAACAATAATAATTATTTTTAAGTCTGGATGTGGTCATTCATCCCTTATATTAAAGCAGTCAGGAGGCAAAGGCAGGAAGGTTTGTCATGTGAGAGCCTGGCACTACACAAGTTTATCTCAAATATATAACAAGACCCCATGTCATACAACTAAAATGAATAAATGATAAACAATCAAATATATAAACGTTTTAATAATTCACAATACTGAAGTGTATAACTTTATTTCAAAGTGTTGACACCAGCCTACTTGAACATTATGATTTAGCATTGACTTTCAGTTTCTGTACTTGTCTGAAAGTTTTGCTTTATTTACTACTGGAGTTTAATGTTTGAAATATAACAGATATTTAGGATGTATGATTTGCCCTTAACCAAAGAATATTTAAGCAAAATACACCAATTTCAGCATACTGATCTATAATAAAACTTTAATAATACTCTGAATAAAGTGAATTAGGATATTGTAAATATGTGTATCAACTTGCTGTAAGGAATATAAACTTTATATACCAATAAACTAAAATAATAAAATACATAAAGTAATGATTCTGTATCCAATCATGCATCACAATCATCTGAGGGTATTGAATATATATATATATAATATTTGAATAATATATAATAATATTATATATACATATTATTTGAATTTATTCTGTATCTATGGAAATTGGAGGATCAAAGAATGGAGCATGAAATAGCTTAGCAAATGCTTCTGTTGATTACAATGTCATTCATGGACTGGTGTTTTTGAATTCTTTCATTTGTGAATTTAGTCAAATTTGGGATGATTTTAAATATGATATTTTATTTGTCATATACTGAAAATTAAGGCTCAATGTAGACTCACTTTTCCTCATATAAAACCTTTTAGCTGATAATTAAATATTCAACTAGAGGATATGTAATATGTGTTCTTTTCAATATAGCAACAATTCTTTACAGTATCCATTGTTTTTAAGTATCTTCTTGTACAAGTTTGCATTTTTTGTGGAAGCCTGTCATAACCAGTCATAAAAATATTTATTTTAAGGAAAATATTAAGATATAACTAATCACATAAAATTAGCTCCTTTTAAAAATGATTATTTAAAAAACAAAAATATGCATCAGAATTTAGCATATTCTGCAGTCGTTATTACTATCAAATCTCTAATACTTTTGTGACCTTCTAAAAGCATCTATTAAGTACTCACTCCTTAGTTTCCATTTTCCCCAATGTTACATAATCACAAATTCACTTCCTAAAAGACATAGGAGAACCTGTAGTGTAACATCATGTAACTCAGTTGTGTCCCAAATTTTCTAATCAAGGAGATTACAAGGCCACAGAGGAAAGTGACTGATGATGTAGGTCAGGCCTAAGGAGAGTCACATGGAGAGAAAACATTCTCTCAGGCTTTCATAGACAGCAAATTGGTCAAGCAACGGCCGTGACTTGTCCACATGGCTGACACTGACAAATGATCTACAAACTGTGTACAGGGTTTCAGGGTAAATTCTAAAGGGGACTTGACTGACTTTGTCAGATACAGAAGTTGCATTTCTTGATGTATAGATCTTTCTTTATCTTGATCATAAAATCCAGCAGAAAATTATAAAAATGAGATTTAAAAAGGAAAGCCATATTAATATGCTGAGCTGTAAGAAGCTTAAACCAACAATTTCTGACAATGCCAGTCCTATAGATAACCCTCTACTGTTATGGGCTAGTGTACTACATTGGATTATTTTGCTGAATTGAAGTACCTAAATGGCAATGGAATACCCATCTCTGACAAAACTAAACAAAAAAGGGGATACAAATGAAGGACCATTTTTTTTTCTGTATGTACAAAATAGTTAGGGTAGATATACAGCCACTTTCTCTTAATTCTATGAGAAGAAAGATTTATACTAATAGTGTTTGGAAAGGATATCATGTCTACCTCTTGTACTATGCATAACCACTAGAAAGACAACTATATGCAGTGTCTTAATTATTGAAATTCCTACTAATCAGTTTTGAAACTGTTTCATTGCTATTTGTTTTTCTATAAAAGTAATAAATAATTCACTTCCTATTTGTGAAATAGTTCACTAAGAACTTTTTTTAATTTATTTTAGGGAAGGGTCTACAGTGTGTTCAGGGTCTCACTATAAGATTGGACTCATAGTGATCCACCTGTTTACAACCTCCAGCAGTTGGAATTACAGGCAAACACCACCACACCCAGTATCAATTGTCTTTTCAGCACACCCCCCAGAGGGCTGGGCACAGTAGGCCTGGGGATCAAAACCCCATCCCCTTGCACTTTCTTGCAGGTTTGTATGTATACAACTTTAATCTGCTGAGCTATTTGGCCAGCACCAGAACGTTTTAAATTAATGAAATATGTAAGCTTTTCTCTATGTCTTGCTGAGTTTAACATTTTTCATACTTCATGTTGTACCATATAGAACACTTGTTTCCTTTACTCTAGTTGATATTTCATTTCAAATTTAATCTCACTTATAAATTAGTGAGCATATTATTTGCACATGTGACTTTTATGAATATTATTGCTATTAACATTCATGTGCAATATTTATGTCCACATAAGTTTTCATATTTTCTGGTCATAGTTTTAGGAACAGAACTGTGGAATTGTGAGGTTTAAATTGTGGTTTCTTTGGAAAGATAACTGAACAATTTAGATTAAGAAAAGATTTATTTTGATTCAGACTCAAAAGTTTTATTTTATGGTAATTGTGTTTTTCACTGGGGATTTGTGTTGGGGCTGAATATCATAGCAGGGATCACATGGTAAACAGTTGCTCACTTTAGGCGAGTCAGGAATTGAAGAGAATTCTCACTTTTATAACAAAGAATTTCATAATAATATATCAAATCTGTGTAACTGTGTCATTCTTCCAACTCAGTTTATTTGAAACCCATAAATAAATAAGTCTATGTCATAAACCAGCATTGTACATAAAAAGGATTAGGAGAATATAATGTTAATTCTCACTGCTCCAGTATCTACCTTCTCTCCTGCTTCAAGTTCTGAAGAAAATATTTGTAGCTTAACTGTAAGTTGTATTTGTTTTCAAAGGCACACTGGCAAAATTTTAGTACAAAATAGAGCAAAGAAGTATGAGAAAGTCACAATTTAGAATTTTTTTTTTAAAAAAGCAGTTTTAGGAGTGACATTCTTTTTTTTTTTTTTTTTTTGGAAGTATTACAAAACATTTAATTACAAATTTGATCTTAGTTATTTAGCAAAAAGAACAGGTAATCATTCTTTACTTACCCTTCTTCAAATTTTAAGAACTTCAAGATTAAGGCTGCCAAGCTGGTTTCTGGATCAAAAACACAATTTTACCCCCAAGAAAGACAAACACAACACTTAAGTCACAGACTCTGCCAGAAATAATAATAATATTCTTTTTATTGCATATGGGAAAAATGGTAGAAAAAAGCAACAATAAAATTTCAAGATTGAAAGTCACCCTCGACAGTATATTTCTCCTTGTTCGTTATGAACATCTGTGATGTACTTACAAGTGAACACTGGAGTCAGAACAGTTTCCTTAAACCTAGGGCCAAATTCTGGCTGCACAGTGGGGACATGGCTTCTGTGAGGCCACACTGCCAGGGTGAGTTTCCAGTCCATTGTGGCTATGGTATTTGGCATGGCTAAGCATATTGATTTAAACAACCTGTGTCATCACTTACTAAACAAATCAATGCTGATCTTAGGCCTGCAAATTAAGTGCCAGAAAAATATTAATGCAGAAAATCTAGGTATTAAAAAATTTGGAAATCCAGATGAAACTACCTAAAGATGATTATTTTTAAAATGTAATTTTGGTATTCCTACAGGATCCCTTTTTACCACCATATACATCACTTAGGAGTCAGCAAAAGTGTTAAGCCACACTGCCCTTGTGCCTTTTAATACACCACAGTGCCAGTTTAACTATTAATACTTTTGTTTGTTGCTCTGGGGAGTTATTTCCATTAGGGATCCAACAGATTATAAGATAACAGACAAGGTCAAAGAGTGGATGAGCACAGATTATGAGGCTTCTGATAAAAAAGGCAGTCTTGCACGCTGAACTCAAATGATGTAGACAGTACAAGGTAACTACAGCTGGAGCCAGGGCCTCACCGCTATGAAGAATGTCTACTAAGGCTGCAAATGGGCCCAGGAGTGGTACCACGCTGTAGGGTGGCCATTCCCTTGGCTTCTCCTTGAAACACAATTGCAGCTGCATTCTGCATCACTGGAAATTGCTACATAATATTAAATCTGTTTGGTCTATATGGCTGTGTATGTGTTTCTTGGGTCCTGTGTAACAGAAACATGTTCCAATATGCTGGATGGCCATCATGGTAATGCTGAATGACCTCACTAGGGAAGTGTCTTATGTCCCAGGTACTGATTTAAAAAAACTGATGCTCAAATGCCAGTGCCATGAGCTTATCAGAATGTCTCAGAGATAACATAAAAGCTAAGAAATTATGTAGTGAGGGAAGCAGGGCTATTGGGAGGAAATGTCTCACAGAAACAATAAAAAATAAGATGGACTTTAAGGTTGTCTCCATTAGATGAACTATGGATCTAGATTCGGTATTGGCAAACTTCTTTGTTAAGAAACAAATTAAAAATATTTTAGACTTTTTGGGTCATATGTTCTTTGTTTTAAGTACTCAGTTGTTTCACAGATCACAGGTAAAGGAATGGGTGAGGCTTTCCCAAGGAATTTGAAAGAAGCAAGAAGACAGTCAAACACCAGTTTACAGGCCCTGTCAGGGGTCACAGCAGATGACCTAAGTGAATTGGGGTAGCAGTTTACTCCCCCAGCCAGAACTTTTACACTTTGCCACCAGTACGGATATGTCTAAAAAACACAATGACTACTAACACCCCTACATGGCAGAAAACAGGTATGACACAGTCACCAGCTTCAAGGCTCTATTCCTGAACACCTTTGAGATCCTGCACAGCCTGCCCTTTCCCCCACACTCCACCATCTTCAACTTCTTCCACTTATAGTGACGCACAGGTGGCCAACATGACCAGTCTGCCATGATGGTATTGACCAGCACTGAAGCTCTCAATTTTTCTGTTTCTTTAAACTTAACATTTTCCTATGCATAGCTACTCCAAATCTTTATGAAGGATGGGGAATCCTGATTGTGTCTCTCATGACCACAGGCTCATCCTCACCAATAGTGGGCTGTAGCTCTAGATTTATAGGAAGTCATGAATGTGGCAAGGGTTCTCTTGTGATGTGTGGCCGCCGGGCTGTGCACTCACATTCCTCCTTAAAGCTGTCTGTAGGGGCTGAAGCCTGCTTGATTCCTTTGTCCTGACATGTGACACAACAGGCTGTGTATCCATGTCCCTCACAGGCAGGGCAGGTCAAAACGAGTTGGTGACACTGAGGAGTAGAGCAGAGTTTATACTGGTCCCACTGGGTTCCACAGTAGGAACATGCTGATACCACATCATTGCTGTAGGACAGGGCATAACACTCATCAAAAACAAATAACTTCCCCTTGTAAAAGCCATCAGGAAATTCTTCCAAGTACTTGTGGATACCACCCTTGAGCTGGAACACTTTCTTACACACTCCCTTGGCTTTGAGGTAGGCTGAACCACGTTCGCAACGGATGCCCCCAGTGCAGTACATCAGCACTCTCTTTTCTCTGAAAAGCTCTACATTTTTGTCAACGTAGCTAGGAAAGTAACTGAATTTCCTGATGTCTGGAGCTAAGCAGCCCTGAAATCATCCTATTTTGCTTTCATAGAAGTTTCTGCAATCCAGCAGTATAGTATCGTTTTGTTCTTGACTTGCCTGAGATAACAGCTTTTCTACCTCTTTATGAAATTCACCTGGGGATAAATGGATTCCAGATTTCTTGTAGGAGATCTTACTGGGGCTGTGATAGCAGTAATAAAGCAGCACCTCTCCTTCCTCACAGTCATGGCCACTTGTCAGCAGATCAGGACTAAAGCAGCTTATGTCAGGGAGCCAAGTAGACCCTTCATGGCTATGAGTGAGGTACCCTTTTAGAGGGTTTGTTCGGTCTGTAGATCTAAGACTTTTTGAAGTACTCAATGTCACAGCCACCTGCCTTAAAATAGCAGCAGTCTGGTGATAAATTTCATCAGCATGTTGTGTTGACACATGTTTATGGATGCCGACTGGGTCCGTGAATAGTTGCTAACAACATTTCCACCATTTTTCTTTACATTCAAAGGGAGGGGCTAGAACTTGCTTGGTTTTGATGAAAAGGGCAAAGGCCTTTTTCTTTGCAAATGAATATTTCTTCTTTGTAATGCCATCTAACTCTGCATTGAGATTGATGCTAGGATCAGTAAGACTTGCATCTTTTAAATCCAAGTCAGAAAATCTTAAAATACAGGGTTCCTGATCCTCTCCTTGGTCTGATGAAGTGGAAGAAGGCATCTGGTTTGGTTGAAGCAGCAACTTTTCAGTTCAGTACCCGCCGATCCTGCTCCTTTATAGTTCCGTCTTGGACACGCAGCCTCAGTCTGGAGAGAACAGCTCCCAGAC
>PVKA01009768.1:47703-67284 GCA_004027165.1 Ctenomys sociabilis
TATTTTTATTTTATTGAAATACAAATGTCAATCAGACAGTTTCAAAACACCATAACCATACAGAGTCGATGAAATAATACATTGCAAACTGTTTTCATAATGTTTTGGTATTATGTTAGATATTATTATCCTTCAGTCCAATTGCTTGAATATATATATATATATATATATATATATATATATATATATATATATACTGTGATATAGCAACATGAAATTTTATATTAAATCTTAGGAAAACAACATAAAACAGATGACAATTATGAAATTAAAGGATGGAAATAAAGACATTCTAGGTATTTTCAACCTAGTTGACTGCTGAATTTCCTACATAACTGCTGTTTTCAAAATAATTTTTTGCAAAGCCAATTTTGAGACACATCTAAACTTTTACATTTATAGAATTCACATAAAACATGAATTTCTTCTATCATTTCTGTAATTTTACAGTTAGTAAAGGGAATAGGACAATTTTTATACAACAAATAATCAGCAGTTTCTAGTGTCATCCTGTGTGAAACATTGTTGCAAACATTAAGAATTAGATAACATATTTAAAGAGCCAAAGGTAAAATAATTACTTTATATTTTAGATGATGATTTATTACCATAGGATACAAATTTGGGAACTAGCTTTTGATTGCCTGTTCCCTAAAATAACAAAGCTAGTTACAAAGTACAATGGATGTACAGAGGATTGTTGACAATGGAAACAAAAGACTGTCATGAGCTTTTCCATTCTATGTGTAATATCTGATGATAGAATTTCTCACAATTCTTTCACTGAGCCAACACATCTGTGGAAGAATCCTTTAAATGGTGAATGCATATACTGAAAGGATAAGAGTAAATTTTATAATTCTTGGGCAGGATATGTTATAATTATGATCTAGCTTATGTAAATTTGCATTTAATTAAATATACAAAACATGTATACTTATGCTATTCCATTTATTTACTCTGTAACAGTTTTTAAGGGTCTACCATATAATAGACAGTAGGCTATAAGTTTTGTATGTATACAGCAATGAGACTATAATGCAACCCTTGTCTTCAAAGCACCCATATTTCAATTTATATGAATTATTATAAGAACCGGGTTGAGCATCTAAGATCACAAATTAGTGGGTTTCCTTAGATATTATAAAATATATTTACTCTGTTACAATCACAAGATATTTTAGAAAAACTTGTGAAGTTATACCATTACTCCACTTGGTTTTTCAGATGGATCCTCAGGCTGGATGCATGAAATATTACGACAATAATCATTTACATTAAAAGTCATTATGGGGACTTTCTATGAGGTCACTTATTAAATTTATTGACTTTATAAATTTTACAGCAATATTTAGGAGTTGAAAATGTGCATAACTATCACATATATCTTTTTCTCAGTTTCACAAGTACTAACATTTTATAAAACTACAGCATGATATCATAGTCAGATATTGATATTAGGAGAGGCAAAAATTAGAATGCTTCTATCACCACAAAAAAAAAAACTTCTATTGTACTTTTGTAGTACTTTTCACCTCTCTGGTACTGATACTTTGTAAGTATTATGCTATAATTTATTTCCATTATTTTGTTATTCATAAATATAGACTCACATCACAAATAAAATTTTGAAATTGGCTTTTGTTTTACAAAGTGTAATTTCCTGGAAACTTGTTCAAATTTATAATTACATTTCCTGGTAGTATACAAGGACATGAATTATCACATATTTTACAGCAATCATATGCTGAGATAAATAAAGGTGGTTACTTCAACTTAAGGACATTGAAACACAACTTTTATAGATGTTCATGTATAGAAGTTTTTGTCAAAATAATTTTTCATTTCTCTGACATGAATATCCAGAAGTGCAACTGCTTGATCATAAAATGGTTGTATATAAGAAAATGCTGAGGGCCGAACAAATAGCTCAGTAAATTAAAGCACCTGCAAGCAGGTGCTGAAATCCCAGCTCTTCGGAGGTTGCAAACAAGCAGATCGATAAGAGTCAAATCTATTAGTGAGGCCCTGAACACCCTAGAGAGCCTTCCCTAAAATACAAAAAAAAAAAAAAATAGTCGTTAAATCCATCACAACCAAGTACAAAGCACTGGTAAAGTATTAATGCTTTATATTCTGCACAGGAGGAAAGCAGATACAATGAAATGACATCAGTAGAGAAAGCCAGATTTGGGAAGGTAAATAGAAGCAGAAAATCACTGAAACAAAATCAATTATCGTGAAAGGCTTTCAAGGTCAGCGAAGACTCAGGACATAGGTGAACCTGTACTGTAACATCATGAAACTCAGTTGTGATCAAAATTTTTGAACAAAGAGATCATAGAGTCACAGAGCAAGGAGATCAATGATCTATAGTGTACCTGAGAAGAGTCCTATGGAGAGAAAAGTTTATCTCAGGCTCTCACAGTCAGCTAACAGGTCAAGCATTGGCTATGACTCATCCACATGGATGACACAGACAAAGAATCTACAGAGTAAGGTACAGGATTACAAGATAAACCCTGAGGGGCTTCACTGACCTCATCAGAAACAAAAACTACATGTTTTGGTATATAGGTCTTGCTCTATCTCGGTCTTAACAATCCAACAGAAAAGTAAAAAAAATGAGGTTAACAATGTGGGGTCATAATAATAAGTTGAACTGTATATGGTTACAGTTACCAACTTCTTTGAATAACTCACTATTATTGTGGAATGCTAGACTGTGATGGATTGTGTCTCAGAGTTCAGGCACCTAAATTAGTTTAATGACAATGGAGTGCCCATCTTTGACAGGTCTAGACAATAAATGGGTATAAAAAGGAAGGATCATGATATGTGTGTATAAGCAGTACAGTAAGGAGAAATATACTGTGCTTCTACATAATTCTATGAGAATCAAGATTTGCACTGATAGTGGTTAGACAAAATATTATGGTGGCTTCTAGTACTATCGACAACCCCTAGGAAAATAACAAGGTAGAAAATATTAATTATTGAATCTGTGGTATAATTCAGATATAAAAATAAGATAACAAAACAGCTACACCCCCTTAATTTACTTATAAGAGACATCTGCCATAATAATGTCTGTAAGTATAATATCATGTATGCACCTGGTACAATACCAAAACATTATGAAAACAGTTTGCAATGTATTAATTTATTGAATATGTCCTGTTAATGTGTCTTGAAACTGTCTCATTGCTGTTTGTACTTCAGTAAAAAACATTTAAAAACTGGTTATCAGGTACTCCATAGAAGAAAAGTTTATTAATTACTTCTACAATTGAAATTATCAGAGACTCTAATAGTCAATTAGGTGTATAATGGTTAACTTAGATATCCAACTTGATTAGGTCCAACATGTCCTAGGAAAATACAATATCCCATATCTTTATGTTTGGTTATATCTTTCAAACTATATTTAGTTCCTAGCCTCTTAGTTTCTGACTCATTTCAGCACTATCTGCTATCTGGATATAGTTAATTGAGCAGGTTTCTTCTGCCATATACTTGTGCCATCATCTATTCTCCTTCAACCCAAGTTGACCGCAGACTAAAGCTCTTTTGCTTTGCACTGTTGGAGAATTGAACCAAGGAATTTGTACTAGATAAGCACGGACATAAAACTACAGTATCATCCCAGACTAAATCTATTTAAACCATAGCCATTTCTCTTTAAGTTGTGTGTGTTAGATAATTTGCGGTACGAACAAAAATTTAACTAATAAAAGTAGTGTACAAAGATTATATCCTTATTGTGACATGTAAAATGTTAATCTAATAAAATGTTAACTATGATCATTTTTAGCATATACATTGTAAGAAATATTGTAAATTATGATATTAAACATTTAAAATGTGGGAGTTGGATTCAGTACAATACAATCTGCCTTTTTTCGTGCAATAATTATTATCAGTTAGTGCTGCTGAGATAGCTCAGTAGAATATGTGTTTACCTGGCAAGAACAAGGGGCTGAGTTCAGTCGCCGATTCTGCAAAAAAAAAAAAAAAAAAAAAAAAAAAAAAAAAAAAAAAAAAAAAAAAAAAAAAAAAGTAAAAATAAACAAATAAATGTTACTAAAGTACAACATTTCTGCAAGTATAATTGTAACTAAAAAGCAACAATTTATAAAAATGTAATGACGCAAAGAATATGACTAGAATTATCCATTACAAGGAAGAATATCAACAGAAGAATAAAAGAAATAACAAGATAACAGTGGGAAATGCTTGCACATTATTAATTGACTTAATTACAAACAGTGAACTGTCCAATGAAAGTGCATAAAACAAGAGAAAACATGAAGAAACAAGTCTCAAATATATGTTGTTACAACACCCTACTCAGCAATCAATGGGTCACAGAAGAAATTAAACAAGAAATTCAACAATATCTACAATTCAATGAAAATTCTACCACGACTTACCAGAATTTATGGAATGCGATGAAAGCAGTTCTCAGAGGGAAAATAATAGCTATGAAATCACACATTAGGAAAACAGAACGGGAACAAATAAACACTCTAATGTTGTGCCCCCGACATCTAAATAAGGAAGAGCAAACGAAACCCAGAGCCCAAAGATGGGAAGAAATCATAAAGATTAGAACACAAAATAATTCAATTGTGATGAAGAAAACAGTTCGAAGAATCCACAAATGCAAAGCTGGTTGTTTGAAAGACTAAGTAAAGTTGATAAGCCCCTAGCTAACCTCATCGATGAGAGGTACAATCATTATAGAAATTAGTGTGCAGACTCCATAAAATCTAGGACTGGAAGTCCCACTCGCACCAGCTATTTTATGGGAATTTTCCCAGATCAACTGAAAACATCATATCACAGTGATATATGTTTACCTATGTTTATAGCAGCACAGTTTGTGATAGCCAAACCTTAGAAACAACCAAGATGTCTGTCACCTGAGGAATAGATGAAAAAGATGTACTTCTATACAATGGAGTATTTCTCAGCTATAAAGAATGATAAACTCAAAGCCTGTTTATTTAAGTGGATGCCACTTGAAGATATACTCATAAGTAAAATAAATGAGCCCCACCTATGTAAATATCATACATTCTCCTTAGTATAAGAACTCAGAAGAACAAAAAAATTGGTGAAGCATAATTAAAAGGAAAGTTAAAAATTAAGGATTAGACAATGAGAAGGCAAGGAGAAAAGCTAGGGAACATGACAGGAGCAATCTCATACATTTATATGCACAAAATGGTTAATGCTCTGATCCTGAGACTTTTCAGCAGGTTGTTGAAAGTAGCATTTAACTGATAGGATCGCCACCCTAACTAACTGTATATGCTGATGTCTGTGAACTGAACAGCTACACTGAATATAGCAATGAATAACACTAGGATTGTGCTTGGAATGCCTATCATTCTTGTTTCCAAATGCACACTGCTTGTCATATCATACCATTTACTGCCATACTGTTTCTGAAGTAAATGTTTGTTTAAAAAAAAGTGTAATAAATGAAAACAAGAGAAAAGAAAAAATAAGTCACAGGACTGTCCTGCTCCAATGCTGTATATGCTTAGATTTCTAAACTTTTGTGTAAAAATATGCAATTGTTTATTCTTATATTTAAATATTTATATTATTTTTTCTCCATATTCTATACGGACTTAAAGTTTAACATATGAATACCTGATGAAAGATATCTGTTCAATGTTATGATTAAGATGTTTAATATTCAGACATACAGTGAGGTTAAGCTCAACTGCCTACGTTCTAGTGTAATAAAAATAAGCTTCTCTTCTGGAGAGTCAACAACTTAAATTTGCAAATAAAAATTAGAGAAAGAGGAGGGCTGCAAGGACAGCCAAAATTATGACCCTAGCTATTCAAGGTCACTGAGGACTCAGGACATTGGTGAACCTGAACTGTAACATCATGTAACTCAGTTGTGTCCTAAATTTTCTCATCAAGAGATTATGGAGCCACAGGGGAAAGTGAAGATTGTATAAAGTGTGCCTAATGAGAGTCACATGGAGAGAAAACATTCCCTCAGGCTTTCACAGATAGCAAATTGTTCAAGCAATGGCTGTAACTCATCCAGATGACTGAAACTGACAAAGGATGTACAAAATGCAGTATATGGTTTCATTGTAAATCTTGAGGTGGATTTGACCGCCCTCATCACATACAAAAGTTGCATTTCTTGTTATATATGTCTTGATTCATCGGAGTCTTAACAATCCAGCAACAAAGCATAAAATGAGGTATAAAAAGTAAAGCCATATTAATATGCTAAGCTAAAAATATCTCAAGTCAACAATTTCTGACAATGTCAATAATACAAATCTCATCTTTTTTTATGGACTAATGCAGTATATTGCATGATTTTTCTGAGTTCATGCACCTACAATATTTATTTATTTATTTTAATTTTTATTTTATTTTATTGAAGAACAAATAGCAATGAGACCATTTCAAGTCAAATTAGTAGGACAGATTGAGCAAATAATACATTGCATATTGTTTTCATAGTGGCTTTTTATTGTACAACGTGCATACAAGATACTCTATCTACAAACACTAGTAGAGCAGACACCTCTAGTCAACTAATTAACAGAATTTAGCTGTATACCTAACTTTTTTTAAAACAGAATTATAGTACATTTTCCTTTTTTATTTTTGTTTTATTGAAGTAAAATATCAATGAGACAAATTTAAGGTACCTTGACAAGATGGATTTGATAAATTAATACATTGCAAACTGTTTTCATGATGTTTTGGTATCATAGAAGGTGCATATATAATATTATACTTACAGACATTATTATATCATATGTCTCTTATCAGTAAATAGAGTGTAGTTTTTGCGTATCTTATTTGTTATACCTGAATTACATCAAAGATTCAATAATTAATACTTTCGGACCTGTTATTTTCGTAGTAGTTGTCCATAGTACTGGAAGCTGACATAATATCCTGTCCAACCACAATTAGTGCAAATCTTGCCTCTCATAGAATTATGTAGAAGAACAGCGTTATCGATACCAACTGTACTGACCATACACAAACACAATGATTCTTCCATTCTATACCCCTTCCTTTGTCTACACCTATCAGAAAGGGGCACCCTATTGTCATTCAACTAACTTAGGTGCTTGAACTTGACAACACAATACAACACAGTCCAGCATTCCACAAAAATAATGAGTTATCCGACGAAGTTTTCGACAATAGCCATTCACAGCTTAAATTAATATTATGGCCACACGATGTTTACTTCATTTTTATTCTTTTCTACTGGATGGTAAAAACCCAGATAGAGCAAGACTTATATAGCAAACCATGAACTTTATGCTTCTTATGAGATCAGTGAAGTGTCCTCAGGGTTTATCTTGTAGCCCTGTACCATACTCTATAGATCCTTTGTCTGTGTTATCCATGTGGATGAGTCACGGCCAATACTTGACCAGTTTGCTCTCTGTGAGAGGCTGAAAGACAGTTTTCTCTCCATGTAAGTCTCCCCAGGCACACTGTAGAACTTCGATCTCTTTCCTTTGTGGCTCCATAATCTCCTTGTTCAGAAAATTTGGAGCTCAACTGAGTTTCATGATGTTGCAGTACAGGTTCTGCTATGTCCTGAGTCTTCCCTGATCTTGAAAGGCTAGGGCCAAAATGTTGGCTGGCCTTGTGGCTCCTCTATTTCTCCAACTTTGATCTGTGAACTTAGGTTGTAAACCATCCAGAAGAAAAGCTGATTAATATCCTGCAGCATATGCCATTCACTTTGCCTTATCAGACTCAATTGGTTTTAGTTATTGTAAGATTCCATTTGTATTTCTGCTTTTTACTTCTTATACTAGGAATACTATATGATATTTACACATGTGTGTCTGGTTAATTTCACTTATGAGTTTATGTTCAAGTGGCATCCACTTCAGTATAAAAGCTTCAAACTTATCATTCTTAATAGCTGACTAATACTTCATTATATAGAAATACCACATCTTTTTCAACCATTTCTCATGTGATGGCCATCTTGGTTGTTTCCAAGATTATGCTATCACAAATTGTGCTGCTATAAACATAGGTACACATATATCACTATGATACAATAATTTCAGTTCCTTTGGAAAAATTCCCAGTAGGGGGATGGCCGCCTTTAGTGGGATTTCTACTCCTACTGTTTTGAGGAGTCACCACACTGACCTCCACAATGGTTGTACCAGTCTACATTCCCACCAGCAGTGGAGAAGTGTTCTCTTTTCCACACAACCTCTGCAACATTTGTGATTGGTTGATTTCCTTATGATAGCCACTCTTTCTGGAGTGAGCTTGTATATTGGTGTTGTTTTTGTTTGCATTTCATGGATAACTAGCAATGTGGAGCATTTTTTCATATATTTATTCCCTTCTTTAATTTTGTCCGCTGAGAAGTGTGTATTCACTTCAGATGCCCATTTCTGGATTGTGTCTTTAAATTTGAGGGCCCTGTTATATCTTAGTTCTTTATATGTACTAGACACTAGACCTCTGTCTGATTGCCTATTATTTAGGATTTTTTCAAAATTTGTGGGTTATCTTTTCACTCTGTTGACAATTTCTTTTGACAAGCAGAAGCTCCTTAAGAAGAGTTGATCCCAGTTGTTGATTCTTTCAAGTGCTTCCCATGTGAATATACGTTTGTTCATGAACTCTTTACCTGCCCCTATGTCTTCAAGAGTTCCTCCTACTTTCTCTTCCAGGAGATTGAGTGTTTATGTTTTAACGTTTAGATTTTTAATCCATTTTGACTTTAACTTATTGCATGGTGATAGAGTTTGGTCAAGTTTTGGTTTTCAGCATGTAGAAAGCCATTTTTTCCAGCGCCATTTTTTAAAGAGACTATCTTTCTTCCAGTGAGCTTGTTTAGCCCCTTTATTGAAGATCAGATGGCTGAGTGTGATTTGAGATGCCTCTGCATTGTCTAATCTATTAAACTGATTGTATTTTTGTGCCAATATCATGTTGATTTTATCACGGTGGCTTTGTAGTATAATTTCAAGTCAGAAAATGCGATGCCTCCTGCCTTGTCTTTATTGGCCAAGATTGCCTTTGCTATTCTATGTCGTTTGTGGTTCCAAATAAATTTTAGGAATGATTTATCTGTGTCTGGGAGGTATGGTGGTGGTAGTTTGATAGGGATTGCATTAAATCTTACAGCAATTTTGGGAGTAAGGCCATCTTCACGATGTTGGTTCTTCCTATCCAGGAGCAGGGAATAACTTTCAATTTTCTGAAATCCTCTATAATCCCTTTTCTTTGGGTGTTGTAATTTTCTATGAAAATATCTTTGACTTCCTTGCTTAAGCGAGTTCAAAGGTATTTCATTTTCCACGGTGGTATTTTAAAAGGTATTGCTTCTATTGTTTCCTTTCAGTGTGCTTATTATCTTTGTTGAGGAATGCTATTGACTTTTGAGTACTGATTTTGTATCCTGCTATGTGACTGAATTTCCTTATCAGTTCTAGTAGTTTCTTGGTGGAATTTTTGGGGTCTTCCTAGTAAAATATCATGTCGTCTGCAAATAGTGATAATTTAACTTCTTCTTTTCCTATTCTTATTCCCTTTATTTCTCCCTCTTTTCTAATGGCTATTGCTAAGGATTCCAAGACTATATTGAATAGGAGGGATGATAGAGGACATCCTTGTTTTGTACCTGATGGAAGAGTAAAACATTTCAGTTTTTCCACATTTAGGATTATATGAGCTTTTGGTTTGTCAAAGATGGTTTTTATCAAGTTAAGATAGACTCCATCTATTAAAATTTGCTGTAGGACATTGAACATGAATGAGTGTTGAACTTTGTCAAAGGATTTCTCTCCATCAATTGAGATGATCATGTGGTTTTTAGATTTCAGTCTATTAATGTAGTGTATTACATATACAGATTTTTAATATTGAACCATCCTTGCATCCCTGGGATGTATCCTACCTTGTCATGGTGTATGATATTCTTGATGATTTGCTGTATTCTATTTGCCAGAATTTGGTTGAGTATTTTTGCGTCTATGTTCATGAGGGTGATTGGCCTGTATTTCTCCTTTTTGGTTGTGTCTTGCCCTGGTTTTGCAGTCAGTACTATACTTGCCTCCAGAAACAATTTTGGGAGGACTGTTTCCTTTTCAACTTCGTTGAAGAGGTTGTGGAGTGCAGGGATTATATCTTCTATAAATTTCTTGTAGAACTCAGGTGTTAATCCATCAGGACCTGGACTTTTCTTTGTCGGTAGGCTTTTTATTATGTTTCGTATTTTGTTGGCTGTTATCAGCTTATTGAGAGTTGTTATATCTTTGATTCAATTTTGGTAATTTTTATCTTTCAAGGAATCTGTCCATTTCTTCTGTGTCTTCTATTCTCTGAGCCTAGAGATTCTCAGAGTAAGTATTGATAATCTTCTGAATAACTGCTGGATCTGTGATGTTTTCATCCTTTTCATTCCTCATCACTTGTAGTTGAATTTTCTTTTGCCTCTTTTTGATGAGGTGGGCAAGAGGCTTACCAACTTTATTTAGTTTTTTAAAGAACAACCTTTTTGATTTGTGGATTCTTTGAACTGTTTACGTAATCTCAATTGAATTAATTTCTGCTCTAATCTTTATGATTTATTCCCATCTTTGCGTTCTGTGTTTGGTTTGCTCTTCTTTTTCTAGTTGTCAAAGATTGCAGCATTAGGGTGTTAATTTGTTCCCTTTCTGTTTTCCTAATGTGTAAGTTCATAGCTATGATTTTCTCTTTAAGAACTGCTTTCATCACATCCCATAAATTCCGGTATGTTGTAATTGAATTTGCATTGTATTTTAGATATTGTTTAATTTCTTGTTTAATTTCTTCTGCAACCCATTGATTGCTGAGTAGGGTGTTGTTTAGTTTCCATGAATTTAGTGGGTTTTTATGGTTTCTTTTGTCATTTATTTCCAGTTTCATTACGTTGTGGTCAGATAGTATGCATGGGATAATTTCTATTTTCCTACATATACTTAGGCATGACCTCTGGATTACTATGTGGTCTGTTTTGGAAAATGACCTTTGTGCATCTGAAAAAATTGTGTGTTCTTCGGTGGTTGGGTGAACACTCTGTGTATGTCCACCAAGTCCATTTGGTCCAAGCTCTGGTTCAGTTCTGCTACTTCCTTGCTAATTTTTTGTCTGGTTGACATCTTTTTGAGTAAGGGTGTGTTAAGATCTCCTGTTAAGATTGTGTTCCTAGACTTTAAGTTTTTTATGTCTCTTAAGATTTGTCTTAAATAGTTGGGTCTTCCTGTGTTTGGTGCACAAATATTTATGAATGTTACTTTTTGCTCTTGAATTTTTCCCCTGACAAATATGTAGTGGCCTTCTTAGTGTTGTTTGATGTTTCTTGCTTTGACGTTGAGACTGTCTGAGAACAGAATTGCTAGTCTTGCTTTTTTCTGAGGTGCTAGGTCATGTAGTATTCTTTTCATCCTTTATTTTTTAGCCTATAAATGTTCTTTTGTGTGAAGTGCGTTCCTTGTATACAGCATATTGATGGATTTTGTTTCCTAATCCACTGTGCCAGTGTATTTCTCTTATTTGGAGAATTTTGTCCATTTACATTGATGGTTATAACTGAAATGTGCTGAGTTATGTTTATTATGATATTTACCTGGTGTTGTTTACTCCTTTGTAACCTGTGTTTAATTGTCTGTCCTGTCCAGTGGGTTCCTTCCATTCTCATTCATGGAGTTCTGGTCATGGTGGTCTCTCTCCAGAATATCTTTCAGCAGCCTGTGAAGGGATGGCTTTGTCATCATGAAATTCTTTAGTTGTTCTTTGTCGTGGAAGTATTTCACTTCTCTATCATACTTCAAAGAGAGTTTTTCAGGGTATCATAGTCTGGGCTGGAATTTGTTTTCGTGTAGTACTTGAGGAACTCTGCTCCATGCTCTCCTTGCCTTCACTGTTTGTGTAGAGAAGTCGGCTGTGATTCTGATGGGTTTTCCTCTGAATGTGAGCTCCTTCTTCTCTCTAGCAGCTTTCAGTATATTATTATTGTGTTGGATTTCTGGGATCTTAACTATTACATGTCTCGGTACGTTTCTACTTGGGTTGAAGTTATTTGGTGTTCTGTATACTTTGGTGACCTGGATGTTTGATTGTTTGCTCACATTTTGGAAGTTTTCTGTGATTATTTCTCCCCAAATTATTTTTATGTCATTTGTATTGACTCCTTCATTCTCGTTGATACCAATTATTCTCACATTATTCATCCTGGCATCATCTTGCTAGTGTTGGATTATTTTTTCTGCATTCTCGTTGTTTTTAAGTGATCCTTTCTCACCTTTTCACTAGCTGCTCCAGCACCTTCAACATCTGAAACTCTGCCTTCGCTTTCACTCACACAGTTTTGTAGACTCGTGATTGATACTTTTAGTTCTTCTATATCTCTTTGACTTGTTTATGTGTTCTATTTATTTTCTGTGTTGCTCATTGAAGGAATCCATCATATTTCTGATCTCCTCAATTTTTTTATCCATGTTCTTTAGAGGTAGTTATTAATTCGTTTTCTGCTGTGTTTCTTCCAAGTTGGATTTCCTCTGTATAATTGTGGACTTCTCTTTGTGTTTCAGATGGTATGATTTCAAATAATTCTTATTTTCAAAGAATTCTTTTTTGATTTCAGAAATTATTTCTGCTTTGAGTTCCTCTGGATCTTTCTGCTGTTGTTTATTTGCTTCAGATGCTGTTAATTAATATAGTTCATCTGGAATAGTGGTCTCTGCACTTGTTTTGAGTGAGCATAGTTTTTCCACCCAATGTTTCTGCAATTCATTCTTTATTTTAGATACTATGTATTCAGATATTTCTTTTTTAATTTGGGGAATTACTTCTCATTTTATTTCCTCTATAGCTTTCTGCTTTTGTTCCTTTGCTGCTGTATCTGTTAATTCATTCATTGCAGCTTAGGTAGTGTCCTCTGCCTTACTGGTGGACTGGAGGTCTGGGATTGCGTTTTTCCCCTTCTCTTTGTCATTTTGTCTAGCACTGATCTTTGACCTTCGATTTAGTGCTTTGGTGCAGCTATAACCTTAGCTTGTTATGAGATTCAGGTGCCAGTCTATTAAGTTTGAGATTATTCAGGTATGCCTATCCTGGTTCTAGCTGTTGTGTTCCATTCCTTTTTTGCTGCAGCACCTTTTGTTTCCCTCTGTTGGTTCCCTGTTCAGGCAAGCACAAACCAAACTGGGATGTAGGGCACATAATGGAAATTCTCCGTCTTAGCTGGCTTTGAGGTGAGGATGCAGAAAATTGCTGGGGTCAGCCCTCCTGTGTCAGGCAGCTCACTTTCTAGGTTGGTGGGCCTGGGCTTTGGTGAGTCTTCTGGGCTCACAAAAGGATAGTGGATGATCTTATTCACCGAGTTGACTATACTGGGTTGACCAGCCTGTGCTGGGTCTGGGTCTATAGGCCATAACCCGAGAAGGCTGGGAAAGGTCCTTCCTGTGCAGCGGGCCTGGAGCCCTCACTCACAGGCCAGACTGTGCTGGTTTTCAGGCCATGGGATAGGACCAGGCATTGCTGAGAAATGTCCCTCCTGCGTGGCAGGCTTGGAGTTCTCACTCCATGCCGACCTGCACTGGGTCTGGGGCTGTGGGATGGGACCGGCAATCTCCTGGAAATGTTTCTCTGGCACAGTGAAACTGGAGCTCTCACCGGTCCATGGGGGGTAGGAGGGCAGGGACTCCCTGGGAAATGTCTCTCCAGCAGGGCGGGCCTGGAGTTCTACACTCATTGAAATTTGGTGCCCAGGGAATCTGGGAAATTCCCACTCGCTCAGCGGGCTTTAGGGCAGAGGATCCGTGGAGGTGCTGGTGAGTGGGTGCTGAGCTTTCAGGCTGGTCTCTTGCTTGGAGGCCTTGGGGGCAAGGATCTGGGTAGTGCGCTTGGGAAGAAGCCAATGGCTCTCCTTCAGACTCAGCACACACTCACTGATCTGGGAAGCCTAGTGAGTCGTGCAAATTCCCACTCGCTGGGAGACATTGGGATGGGGTCCAAGAGGCCACTGGAGTCAGCCGCTGTCTCAGGCCAGTCTCTGGCTGGGTGGCGTGGGCAGGATCGAGTAGGCTGCTGGAGTGGGTCTCGCTGTCTCAGGAGGGCTCTGGAGCTGGGCGGGCATGGACGCGCACCTACAATATTTAAATGACAATGGAATACCCATTTCTTAGAAAACTAAAGAAAATTGGGATACAAATAAAGGACTTTTTTGTGTCTCTATATACAAGATATTTAATGTAGATAGATATACAGCTACTTTTACTTAGTTCAGTGAAAGATTTGTACTAACAGTGTTTGAACAGGCCATCATGTCTGCCTCTTGTAGTATGAATAACCACAATGAAGACAGTAATATGCAATGCATTATTTACTGACACTGTCCTACTCATCGGTTTTGAAAGTGCCTCATTGCTATTTGTTTATCAATAAAATTAATTAAAAAATAAATAATTATAAAAACAAACAAATGAAAAGCCCTATATACTCTGTAATTGCATAGAAATGGTAGGTTTCAGTATATCACCTGCCAACAAGAAACCAGTTATCAAGACAGAATTCTGCCAAATTATTCTACTCATTCAATATATCTAGGTGTATTTTATAGCACACTCCATCCAACTGCAACAGAACACATTTCTTTCTACATAATAAATTAAACATTGTCTGAAGCTTACCCTGTTTACATTAAGAACATATCAAGATATTTCAGATTAATACATAAAGATATATTCTGAACATGAAGATGTAGCTGCAAAATTTTTCTCTATCTTCAATTGCCATTGCCATCTGTTCGCTTTTGTTTTTGGTATGAAGAATTTTTTTAACTTGATATAATCCCTTTTGTTAATTGGTGCCTTTATATTTTGGGCAATTAGTGTTCTCTACAGGAAGCTTTTCTATAAGCGTCAATAATTCTATCTTCTTTTTTTCCAGGACCAAGGATTGAACTCAGGCCCTTTTGCTTGCCAGGGAAGCACTTATTCCATTGCACCATCTCCCCAGCCCCTATTCTCTTTTTTATAAATTCTAACTTCTAACAGAGTCAACATTTCCCTACTCGTATGTGTGTCTTTGATTCATTTTGTTTGGATTTTCACAACTCTTGGAGTTAATTATTATTTCAACTGAGAACTGTAAGAAAATTTAAATCTCCAAGAAGCTCCCTAGTGGCTAATCATGTTTAAATATACACTAAAATACTCTGCTCCTCAAGGAAATACAAACTGAATTTTGCAGCACCATTATTTTTCCATTATATCTGCCAACATAAACACAATTCAGTTTTGCATTTGTATCTGACTAGTGAATTATGCTTCACTGAACAGCAATGAAATTAAATTACTAATCAATTAGTGAGGACTGAACATGACTGAATCCCTTATTTGTATAGAGAAGTTGAGTAGTAACCTGGTCAGTAATTGTTTCCACATAAGGTGGAAAGTTTTCCTTTTAATGCTATTTATTCATTTGTTTATTTGGTACAGTGACCCATTATGCAGCTTGGACTTGTAGTGATCCTCCTGTCTCAGCCTCACCACTGCTGGGATTACAGGTGTGCACCACCAGGTCTTGTTTCAGTGGTAGGCACAGTGCACCTGGGGTTCAGGACCTGGCATGCTATTTGCTACTGGGTATCAAATCCAATCATTGAGCTTGCCAGGGAGGTGCTTAGTTCATTGAGCTAACTCCTCTGCCATCATTTACTTGTTTATGCCTTTTGATTTATGATATATTATTTCTAGAGTCATGGTCAGAATCAAATGTGTATTCTAGATTAATAATATATTGATATTGAGCCTGTAATCCCAGCACTCGGGAGGCTGAAGCAGGAGCATTGTTGTGAGTTCAAGACCAGCCTGTGCTGCAAAGTGAGCTTAAGGCCAGCCTGAGCTGCAAAATTAGACCTTGTCTCAAAAAGACAAAAATAATATTGATATTGAGTTCAAAGTTAATGCCAGTAAGAGCAACTGACTTTATGAATAGTCTGTCAATGTCTGTGAAAATATTTTTATTTTTTTAATTTTTTTTTGTCTTTTTGGACAGGGTCTCACTATGAAGTTCAGGCTGGCCTTAAGCTCACTTTGTATCCTAGGCTGGTATCAAACTCAGAACAATCCTCCTGCCTCAGTCTTCCGAGTGCTGGCATTACAGGCATGTGCCACCATGCCCGGCTCCAACTGTGAAGATATTTTTAAAGGGAAAACATAAAACAAAATTTCAAAATCAGCTAATTGGAGGATAACAATGGTTAATACATTACATATTGTTATTTTGTTACTCTTGTCCTCAGGATAGGAGCATTTAATTGTCCAAACAATATTAGCACAAGGGCCAGTGAGAAAGCTCAGTGGACTAAGCATTTGCTTAGGTACGGGCAGGGGCCAGAGTTTGATTTCTGGCACTACATGCCAAACTGCAGCCATCCCCAGGTGTGCTAAGCCTTGACAGAGTCCATGTGTGGTGGCGCACACCTGTAATCCCAGCACAAGGGAGGCTAAAAGCAGGAAGACCACTACAAGTACAAGCTGCTCTGTGAGACCTTCACAAACACACTCCCTGCAAAAAATTTAGCACAAATCTTTTTAACTCACTCACTTGTAGATGTCTGAAGTCATGTATAGAATTAAACACAATGTATATCATTATTTTATTGTATATATTTAATAAATATATACTATAAATACCTGTGATATATTTTGATAGATAAATTGTACTCATGGAATTTATTTAAAATAATAGTGGACTGCTATTAAGATAGATAAATATTATATTAAAAGCTCTGAAATATGGTTTCTGTCTTAATTTGATAACCAATAAACCTAGTAAGTGTCCAGTAGCATATACAGCATGTATACTATGTAAGAAAAGGATGATTCATGATACAGACAGATCAAAGTTAGATGGAATTAAATTATATCACTCTACTAAAAGCAGCACCACAACTTTAAATCATTTTAAGAGCATGGTTGGCTAAGTAACTAAAGCTATTAATGTCAAGACTGAAAATAAGCAGAGACAAATGTACTGATACATTTCTCAGAGATATGCTTGTACTTTTGCCAACATTATTCATTTACATTTTGGGTACTCTGTATGAACCTCCAACTATGAGAAACTGAGAAAGGAGGTACCAGACAAATTCACATACATTTAATAATTCATTATTAATTATGTTTGACAAAATTGTTCGGAAAAACAACAGCAAATAAATTTCTCCTTAATAAATGGTGCTTTGAAATCAGGATATCAATATGCAGACCATAATGGAAGGGACGGTGTCTAGCATAATACCCTTTTTGAAGTAGAAGAGACTAAGGCAGAATTCAATTTAGTTGTACCCTTGTCTGAAGTATTTACATAGAAGTAGCTTTGTCCAAATTACCCCTGTTCCTTACTCCATCCCCTACCCCTTTACAAGTTCACAAACATGTAGGACATCATGGAGAGACAGGACCAACTGAGTGCAAGAAGAGACAGACAAGTTTCAGTTGCTTAGCTGCAAATCCCTCTGCCCAAGATCTTGCACTTATAGGATATAGGGGATGGCATTCTGGCTGTGACCCTGCACCTATAATATACAGGTACATAGGACTCCTCCAGAAGCAGTGTAAATCTAGGCCAGGGAGTGACCAGAAGAGCTCTTGTGTTCCCCTTCACCTGCTAGACCCCTCCAGACCCAGCCCAAAACCAGGCCCAGTGAGTGTGCGTGAGAGCTTTCACGCTCACCTGTGGCCACTGGACACCTCAGGACCCAGCCCAAGTCCTATATGTGAGTAAGAACCTTCAGCATACTCTCATCACCCTTCCAGACATAGTGTAAGCCCAGGACTTCAAGTGTGTGGGAGAGCTTCTGCACTTGCCTCTGCCTGTTGGGCCCTGGCAGACCCAGCCCATGCCTTGCCTGTGAGTGAGAACTTCGCCTGCACTCTCAGGACCCCTCCAAACCGAGCCCAAGCCCAGGCCATGTAAGTGAGTGGGAGAACTTTCAAGCTCCCCTTTGCACTCTGCCTTGCCCCTGATCCAGCCCAGGCCCACTTGTGAGTCCTTCTGTCCTTCCCTCTGGACCTCTCCAGGCCTTGGCCAGGTCTGCCATACAGGCCTGGGGTGAACTCTGCACCTGAAGTCTCTGCAGTGAGGCTAGTGGCAAGAACTACCCAGTTAATCTTGCAGCAGAATCGTCTTGACAGAAGGGCATGGTACATTCAGTTCCAAAGGCTAGAGCAGGAAGAAAGTGAGCATTTCAGACAGACATAAGCCAGGCAAAACTGGATGAATTCAAACTTCATAAAAGTTGTAAATGTACCAAAGCTCTACACCAAAGGACAGAAGACAATGCTATACAAAATGACAAAGAGAAGGAGCAAAATGCAATCTCAGGTCCCCTAGCCCACCCAGAACAAGTGCACAAGACACTAGCCCAGAGGAAATTGGGAATCACACAGCTGAAATGCCTGAATTAATAGTGTCTGAAGTTAAGAAACAACAGCAAAAGGTATAGAACAGCTCAGGTGAGAAATATAAAAGAAATCTCTGAATTAATAGTGTCTTAAGTAAAGAATCACCTGCAGAAATATATAGAAGAAATAAGATCATAAATAATCTCTGAAGTAAAAAGATGAAAAGATAAGTATAATGAAGGAATTAATATCTGCTTCTCAAGAAGACAAAAATTAGAGGATGGAATCCTTCAATCAGCAATACAAAAAGAAATAGAGCTCATGAAGCAGAGTCAACGTGATATAGAAGAACTTAAAACCTCAATCACAAGTTTGCAAAACCACTTGAGTGAAAGTGAAGACAGAGTTTCAGTTCAGGTTTTGAAGCCACTGTTGTAGCTATGAAAAGATAATAAAAGATCTCTTAAAAACAACCAGAATGCAAGAAAAATTAATTCGTCACCTGTAAGATCATGCAAAAATGAATAATGTGAGACTTATAGGCATCAATGAGAAAGGACTCAACACAAATGATATAAAAAGAATATTAGCATAAGTAATAGCAGAAAACTTCCTAAATATGGGAAAACAAACTGACATTCAGTAACCCAAGCATACAGAACTATAAACAACATAAACCAAATTAAAAACACACCAAGACATATAATAGTCAAGATCTCAGAAATCCAACACAAGAAAAATATGGTGAAAGCCTCTAGAGAAAAGAAACAGTTCACATTTAAAGGAAAACTCATCAGTAGAACAGATTTCTCTTCACAAACCATGAAGTCAAGAGGTCTATAGAGCACAGTACTTCAAATCCTCTATGAAAACAAATCCGAGCCCAAATTATTATACCTTGCAAAACTCTCTTTCAACTTTGATAGATAAGAGAAATACTCCAATAAGAAAGAACAATTAAAGAAATTAAAGATGACAAAGCCAACCCTATGCAGATTAGTAAAAGATGTTCTAGAGAGGGATCAAAATGATCAGACCTCGATGAGTGACAACAGAAGGAACCCACTAAATAGCGCAAGCAATTATACACAGGAGAAAAAGGAGTACATAACAGCAGGTAAATAACATATCAATTATATGTCAATACATTTCAATT
>PVKA01009769.1:0-67111 GCA_004027165.1 Ctenomys sociabilis
AAAAGACAAAAAAAAAAAAAAAAAGGAATTAAAATAGGAATCTAGCTCTTGGAGCAGGCAGCAGCGGCTACTTTTGTAACGATGGTGGCCAAGACGAAGGCTCGAGATCCTTAGCGGCAAAAAAGAGCTGTTGAAACGGCTAGACGACCTGAAGGTGGGGCTGTCACAGCTGCGCGTCACTTAGTGGGGGGGGGGGGCGTTCAAACTCTCCAAGATCCAAATTGTCCGCAAATCCATTGCAGCGGAAGGAGCAGCTATACCCTCTGCGCAATTTGCTGTCAAGGCGTGAGTGGAGTGACAATAAAACTCAAAAGTCTGAATAAATAAATAAATTGTAAAGGTAAAAATGAAAAGTCCCAAGACAAAACCCAGCCCCACGCTAGACTGGCGCCATCTTAGCCCTTTTGTTTCACCTGTTGCTAAATGTTCTGGGAAAGTTATGTGCAACTAGGCAACCACAAGGTTGCTCTAAAGCCTCAGCAACCCCCAGGTGGCCCTCAATCAATCCTGACAAAGGAGCAATTGCTATTGGCTTCTGTAACCTGCTTGCTCAAGTTTCCCTCTTACCCCCTAATGGCCACAAGATGCTCCCCCCAAGGTTACCCAAGCATTACAGAAATATGTTATTCTGTCAGAAAAATCCCCCTGCACTGAGCCAATCAATGTAAAGGTCAACCCCTACTAACCAATGCAATTAGCTTCTGTAGTTCGCTTGCCTCCCCCTAATTTTGTGGTTTTTGCCTTTATAAACCTGCCTGTAAGGACAGCTCGGCACTCTGCAACCGCCTTAGGTGCGGGGTCCCATGCGTGGTTCAATAAACTTTTGAGCTCTCACCCTCGTCTCTTGGTGTCTCTTTGGGTCAGCACAGACCCAACAAAATAAAATAAAATAGGAACCTAAATCATAGAGGTCTTCTATGTTGAGATCCTACAACTTACAAGAACCTAAAAGTAATTTTTGTAAAAATTTCAACAAGGGCCAGCCAGATAGCTCAGCGGACTAAAGCATCTGCTTCTGCAGAGCTCAGTGCCTGAGGTTGGATCCCCAGCATGCTGTGCAGGCCCTGCCCCCAGGGCATTCTGAGACTGACTGGGTGTGGTGGCACGGGTCTGTAATGCCATCTTTTAGGAGGCTGAAAACAGGAGAATCACTATGGGTCCGATCACATGGTGAGATCCTGTACACCTTGTCCTAAATTCATTAAAAAAAAAAAAATTTCAACAAATCCCTACATGATCGAAAATGTTTATCATATTCTTTACATAAAAGGTGAAACCAAAGGTCACATAAGGGAAGTGTAGTGTCTTACTTTGTTGCCAAGCTTTCTAGCAAATGGTAGATCTGGTAACAGATCCCAGATATACCTGATTCCAGGAGCCTGATGGGGAGGTTATTATCTTTTGAATAATGCGCTCTGTACTAGCACATTGGCTAGAAGAAATTTGTTTCAATAACTGGTGGTTTTATCTACGTTTGTGCTTAGGTTTCCTACTAAGACTGCAAGGTAACTGAAAAGCTGTACAAGAATTTCCCAGAAAAACTTGAAAAGGGATATCAAGTTTGATGCTGAGCTTGGGAATTCAGTGACAGAATATCATTTTCACCTGCTTCACTAAGGACCTAGATGGTCCTTGAAGCTTATCAATTCCTTCTGGAGAAAACAAGGGCCGTGTCATTGTTGTAATAACAAACAAATGCTTAATAAGAAAACCTGCTTAGCATCGGTTTCCGCATCAGAAAGAGGCTCATTTTGAGGGGGAAAGTGCAGTTTAGCCACTTACAAGCTCGAGGATCCAGCAGACATTAAAAAAAGAAAAAAAAAAAAAAAAAAACCCTCTAGTACCTCCTCTCCTGTATTTCCCAACACTGTAATTCCTTCATGAAAAACTCATCACAGGTCCTAGTACATGCCCCACCCGGCAGGAGACCTTAAAAATCAGAGAGCTCCAATTAATCCCCAGCACAACGCCTCTGCACAATCTGCTACGCCCAGACAGAGGCAGCCTAGATCAACAAACTAATCCGGTAATCCTCACCATCATCATGACCACCCTGGCCCTGCACCTATAGTCAAAAAGGAAAGCACGACGTAGAGGCAACGTGGGTTCAGGATTCAGGGCAAGGCAGAAGCAATTTAAAGAACACGGAAGTGCCAGGGAATAAGAGGAGAAACCAGGCGCGCTCGGCGAGGGCGGGGCGGGGGTGTGCCGGCGGAGCGGGGGCGCGCGGGAGGGGGCACGCGGGAGGGGGTGGGACTGGGAGGGGGGCGCGCGCAGAGGGACGTCCAGATCCTTTACATGATACTAGAGCAGCGCCGGGCGAGTAGGGGCTAGCGCTAGGGAGAGTCACCGAAAACAGGGTAAAGAAGGCCCAAAGATAAGGCAGTTGTACCCAGGCTCACCAACCAGACTTCACCCTAGGCCGTGCTGCCGCTTCTCCGGGCTAATCCCAAGGCAGTTACTCGGTCTAACTGAAACCGGATCCCTTCGGACTCGCAGCTCCAGCCACCAGGAGGAAGAGACGGGAAAAAAAGTGAGGCGGTGCCTTGAGCTCTAAAGAAAACAGCTCTCCGAATCCGACTGCGCGGACCAATGAGGTAGCTTCTTGCGTCATGGTGGATATACGATGCCCAATTAAGAGAAGCCTTTCGCTGCGGAGAAGAGACACGCTACGGGTCCTATTTTGGAACAAATTACCTCAAGGTTTTTGTTTTGATTCATAGCAACCAACGCAGAACTACAGTAGTTTCATTTTCTTCCTTTCAAAGTTTCTAAAAACATTCAAAATGTGTTATTTTGCTTTGCTGTTCTAAGGATTGAACCCAGGGCCTTCACACTGTGTGTACCCCCCACAGTCTCTTTTTCTTTTTCTCTTTGCCTGTCTGCCAGCGGCCCACCCGTCTCCCTGAGGGTTGACCCTCAGAAAGAGGGTCATTTTATCATTTTCAGTTCAGCCACAGAGAAATCAGATGAGTGATGCTGTGCCCAAACTTGTAAACTACAGAAATTGTGAAATAATAAATTTGTGTTGGCTAAATTCTAAATATGCTTATTTGTTATGGCAACAAAAGAAAACTAATACTGTATGAATGAGTTCAGAAAAGAAAATATGAATCTCATTAGCTTGGTTCTTTTTCATCGCAATGGTAAGAATAATGCTCTTTCCGGTTCTCTGTATTCCAAGGTAAAAACTAGAAGTCCTTGTTCCAGGTCTTACTTTCTGAGACAGTGTTTCACTATGTTGATCAGGCAGGTCTCAGGTCCCTGGGCAAGTGCTCTATCGATATTTGTAGACTAGTAGTACTCAGGGTTAATAAAATTGTGTGGCCTTAAGGATATTTATATTTAGAGGTAATATTAATTATATGTTCTAGAACTTATAAATATTTTTTATCTATGTGGTTAAGAATTCATCAAGGAGCCAGAGAAATGGCTCAGTGGAATAAATGCTTCCCTGGCAAGCACAAGGGCCTGAGCTCAATCCCCCGTTTCCGCCAAAAAAAAAAAAAAAAAATTTCATACTGTTTCTAGCACTATTATAGTGTTGACATTCCTTGGTGCTGTTTTGATTATATTCAAGTTCCTGTTCCTATGTTGTGGAGAAACATATTGAAGAATATCTTTTTTAGGTTTAGTGTGCCTTGCATCTTTCAGGAGTATGACTATGTACATGAGTTAGTTACCTGACAGTACCCAATAAAGCCACTCATTTGATCATCCTAGAATTTTAGAATTATATAATTGTTTCTACTTAATGAGAGTACCATAGTTTTAGAAGTACGTTGTATATACTATAACGTTTTTATCAGTAGAGCATGTGAAAACTTTTTGCTAGTGAAAAAACACAATCAGTAAACTTTTTGGTTGGTGAACTGTTAAGTTTTCAGCAAGGGAATTTCTTTTTTTTTATCCTAGGAATCAAACCCAAGCGTGCTGCATTACTAAAGGTATATCACCAGTCTTTATTTTTTTTATTTTGTAACAGATCTTGCTAAATAGCCCAGTTTGGCGTTGAACTTGTGATAATGAGGGTTAGGATTTTGGAGACTGAGAATAAAGACTAAAAAATAATTGGATCGATGAAATTTCAAGGCAGCCCTACCTTCAGGCTGCATTGTAGTTCCATCTTGCTACTTTTACTAAGAGAAACAGCAAAAGCCCATTTAACAAGTTTTCAGTTTTGTCATAGATGGAACAGAGGAGACCTTGGTTCCTAAAAAGATTAGCTTAAAAAGAAGTCATAAACTTTTATAGCAAGACAATAGGAAAGCTAGCTTGAGGGCAGATGAGGATCCAGCAAGGACCCAGACATTGCAAGCTCCAAATTGCAAAAAATGTCTTTGAGAAGAGATCTGTAGATGATCATGTTTGAGAACAACTGGCTAGGGAATTTGTTGCCTGCAATTCAATTTCTAGTGCTCAACCAGCCAGGTACTTGGAGGTCTCTAAAGCCATGGTTCAAAGAAGCCAACCTGAAACTCAAGGAGGTAGCAGATCTTGATGTCATCTGTGTGGTGGTCATTTTACAGGTTTGTACAATGCATGAGTTATGTAGTTAAGGAGTCATCCACCTAGATTTCAGAAGACCTAAAAGGCCAAAGCAGCATGCCCCTGAGAAGGCAGAGCATGAAGATGTAGAAATGAAGCCAAAAGCACAATAGAAACTCCAGGAATTTAGAGAAGCCAGGAACATGACACATCTGAGAAGGTTAACAAGCCAGCCTAAGAGAAAAGCTATAAGGGCTATCGCCACAGGCAATGACAAAGCCCCTTGGAGTTCACATTACCAAAACGTACCATGTGCTGGAGATGGAACTATGAGATTTAATATTTGCTGATTTGGTCTTATTTTGTTGCACTAATTTATATTCATTTATTTATTCCTTTTGGGATGGGAATATTTATCTTATATCATTGTATGTCAGTAGTGTTTGCCATTTTTATTTTTATAGGGTCTTATTGCTAAGAGTCTGCTTAAGCCTCAGAGAATTCAGACTCAGCTTTTTCCACAGTGATGAAACCGTTAACAGTTTGGCAACTCTTAGAGGTGGACTGAGTGCATTTTGCATAAAGTGATATGCATGAATCTTTTGGGAGCCAGGGGCATAATATGGTTTATATTTAGATATCCACCTAATTATAGTTGATTGCTGTTAAGAGATGGGGCCTAGTCAGAAGAGAAAAAACATTGTGGGTGTGACCCAGGTTATATTTCCTTTCGTATCTCCTCCCTAGACTCTGTACTTCCTGTCTACCATCTGTGAGCAGCTCTCCTCTTCCATGTCCTTTTGAAGTGCCAAGCTGTCTTGGAGTGAGGTGACCATGGACTGAAACTTCTACAATTGTGGGCCAAAAATAAACCTCTCCTCCTACCTGGGTATCAGGTATTTTGTCCTAGCAATGTGCAAAGTATATGAAGCATCTTTAATATAGGATTTAATTAAAATTTTCAGATATTGTATTGTCTTAAAGCAGCAAATAAATTTCACTTAAGCATTTTGATATGAGAAACTTGTTTTCATACCTTTAGTAACAATAACTTTTTTTATGTATTTAGAACAGGGTCTACAGGGTCTCACTCCACAGATCAGACTTGTAGTGATCCTCCTGTTTCAGCCTCCCAAGCACTGGGATTACAGGTGCGTACCACCACAACTATACACAAACCATAACATTCCACCATGGACCCCCAAAGACTTGTGCTCATCCCTTTATGCCAAAGCCAGTCTAGTCCATCTCTAAGAGTTGCCAAAGTCCCAACAGTTTCAGCATTGCTGCAAAGTCCAAGTCTCCTCCAAGATCTAAGGCAAACTCTAAACACACTGTATGTGTTAACGCCTGATCCATTTTGGAGAATGTCCCATATGCAGCTGAGAAAAAGGTGTATTCTGTTGTTGTTGGGTGGAACACTCTATAAAGGTCTGCTAAGTCCATTTCTTCACAAGTTTGGTTTAGTTCTGTTATTTCTTGGCTCATTTTTGGCATGGTTGATCTATCTCGTGACATTGGAGTATTTAAGTCCCCCAATACAATTATGTCAATATTCATTAGAATTTTCATGTCTGTTAAAATTTATCTTATGTAGTTGGGTGTTTTTTCAAATTTTCAACCAACCTTGCCATCCTGAGATAAACTCTATTTGGACTGGATGTATTATATATGTATATGTGTATATACTGTACTAAACTCTTTACATATAAAAGATTTAAAGAAATTTTTCATCTATTCTCAGGAGGGATATTAACCTGAATATTTTTGGTTTTGTTTTGGTAATGTCACCAGCTTTGGTATCACGATATTGTTGGTCTAATAAAGCTAGGTGGAAATTTCCCTCCTCTGAAAGAGCTTTCAAAAAATTGGCTTAAATGTTTAAATAATGCTTAAATAAAATTAAATGTTTAATGTGTGGAGTCACCTGGATCATTCAATGTTTAATACAAATCACCTGTGAAACCACCTAGGCCTGGTATTTTGTGAGAAGTCTTTTCATGGTAGCCAGTTTCTAAAATAGCTCTGGAAGGGCCAATCAGATGGCTTAGCATAGTGAGATCCTGTAGACCCTGTACTAAAAAATACAATAAAATGACTCTGGATCTGATGATTAATCTATAACATTCTTGAAATGTTCCCAATTCATTCTTTAATATAAGCTCTGTAATAATGGACAGAACTCACTAAAACATTTCCATGATGTTTCCCAAAGCTTCAGTGATGGGGATGGAAGAACCATCCAGTGGGGTGCTTCTCCACTGTGCGTCCCTTTTGACACTGCAACCTTGGTCTGTTAGCAATAATTTTCTAATGCTTCTCTCAACACAAATTGGTACCTAAAGGCTTACTTCACTCACTAGCTTCCAAATGCTGCAAAATGTACACCTAACAAGCACCTGCCTAGCAGGCACAAGGTCCTGAGTTAGATTTCAAGTAACACACACACACACACACACAAATGTATGCTCACCTGCAGCCTGCCAGAGTTTGAGTCTTCAGCAACTAGAAAACCTATGAAATGGCCTGAACTACACCTCCAGTGAGGTAAGAACCCTTGCTTTGAGAGATTTTCAGTTTGCTTTTCTTTATGTATTCTTCCTAAGCTATAGGTGGAATATGGAATTTCCTTTTATCTTCTAGTTACTTATTAAAGTTTAAGTTCTGTTTTTTTTTTTTTTTTTTTTTTTTTTTTTTTTTTTTTTTATTTTTTATTTTTTTTTTTTTTTTTTTTTTTTTTTTTTTTTTTTTTTTTTTTTTTTTTTTTTTTTTTTTTTTTTTTTTTTTTTTTTTGTGGAACTGGGGATTGAACTCAGGCCCTTGCGCTTGCCAGGGAAGCGCTTATTCCACTAAGCCATCTCCCCGGCCCCTCTGTGTATTAAAATGTTCCCTGTATAACCCACTATTTGGGATTATCTCCTGATTGGGCACAAACAGATAACAGCTCTCAAAGACTCATGGACCCCTGCCCTCTAGGATTATGGCTTTGTGTATGTATTCTCCTTCCTTTTGAGTGTAGACTTGACTCAGTGACTTCCTTTTAAGGATCAGAATATCACAAGTGATGATATATTGCTTTAAAGATTAGTTTATACAAGAATGTGACTTTTACCCAGCTCTTTTCTCTTCTGATCTTACATTGTGAGATGCCCTCCAGACAGGCTCATGTGGCAAGGAACTGACAGCAGCATCTAGTCAGCAGTTCAAGGAAAAGCAAAGTCCTCATTCCATGTGACATTAAATAATAAAGGGTTGGGGCTGCAGCTCCTGGTGTGCTCCACACTTGCCACCACCAGCCCCTCCTCTCCTCCTCCCAGTGCCACTGAGCCCAAGCCAAAGGTGCCACCACAGTCACAGCAGGGGTACTATGGCTTTTGGAGTTACAGTGAATAATGAAGTCATCAAAGTTTTTAATGATATGAAAGTAAGGAAATTACCCAAGAGGAGATAAAAAAGTGAATGAACTTTTCTGTTTAAGTGATGACAAGACAAATAATTATAGAGGAAGTAAAGCAGATCTTGGTGAGTGACATTGGTGATGCTGTAGAGGATCCCTACACATCTTTTGTGAAATTGCTACCTCTAAATGATTGCCAGTATGCTTTGCATGATGCCACATAAACAAAAGAGCCTAAGAACACCTAGTATTTATATTCTGGGCTCCTGAAAGTACACCACTGGACTTTTTTTTTTTGTCTTTTTGAGACAGAGTTTCATTATGCAGTTCATCCTGGCCTTAAGCTCACTTTTGTAGCTCAGGCTGGTCTCGAACTCACAACAATCCTCCTGCCTCAGGCTTCCGAGTGCTGGGATTACAGGCATGTGCCACCACGCCCAGCTAAGTGCACCATTAAAAAGCAAGATGATTTATGCTAGCTCCAAAGATGCCATTAAAAAGAATTTATAGGTATTAAACATGAGTAACAAGTAAATGGCTTAGAGTAACTGGGAAGTAGTGTAGTAGTTTCACTGGAGTACCATCTGGATCTTAAAGGGGCTTTCATTTTTCCAGCTCAGTCCATTGGAATAGTATTAGATTTTTTTTCCCTTTCCACTGGACTCTTCCAACATCAGGAATGAAGGGGATACCATTTGTTTAAGCAGCTTGTCAATGATTGCCATTAGACTGTTTTAATATGGTTACTTTTTTTTTTTTGGCAGAACCAGGGATTGAACTCAGACCGTTGCACTTGCCAGGGAAGCGCCTATTCTACTGAGCCATCTCCTGGCCCCAACAGGGTTACTTTATGTACAACCAGAGGAATGCCTTCCCATCTTTAGCCAAAACTATTGGTTACATGCCTTGCTTGCTGCAAGCATTACAATGAATGTGATTGTCAATGTGAGTAGTTTAGAATACTGCAGAGGATAAGCTAATTGAATGCCTTGAAAGTGTTAGCCACTGGTCAGATAGTAAACTTTTTTCAGTATTATTTTTTTTTTTTTTTGTCTTTTTTTTGAGACAGGGTCTCATTATGCAGTTCAGGCTGGCCTTAAGCTCACTTTGTAGCTCAGGCTGGTCTCGAACTCACAACAATCCTCCTGCCTCAGCCTCCCGAGTGCTGGGATTACAGGCCTGCGCCACCACGCCCGGCTTTCAGTATTATTTATAGTTGCACTTCATTACAGTTCTGTGAGGCACTCAGCATTCATATACCTCCCCTGCCTTGGCAAGCCTATTTTTGTGACATGGCAGCACAAATATAACACTGCATTAAAAACTTTTTTGTACTGAGATTAATGCTCTGAAAAGAATGCCAATTAAGGGCCTGGGAGATTGCTCAGTAGAATAAGCGTTTGCCTGGCAAGTGCAAGGTCCTGAGTTCAATCTCCAGTACCACACAAAAAAAATCTAATTGGGTTTCATTAACTGTGCAGTCAGTTTATCCTAGTACCTCAGTGTTCATTCCTATTACCTGCATATCTTAAATAGCTGTTAGTATTAATGTTGAGTGTACACTACTGAATAAGTGTAGCTTTATGATTACCAGATGAGTCTTGCAACACTAAAGATAGTTTGAGTATCAGTCACAATGGCAATGTCTATAAAAGAGCCTTAAATGGAACATAAAGATCAAACTCCCTACCCTAACAAAATTGGTTGCAATAAAAAGTGTGGCATATTACAGGATGTTGCTTTGTTTTCCTTGGAAATTTTGTGAATGTTATGTGGAACAACTTTTAGGTAAACAGTTACTAATGTCTGCATTGGTCATTTGAAAAAAAATTTTATGGCATTCATGCATATTTTCCAGATTTCTTTAGTTTAAAAAATACCATCCTTAAAGTATAATACTTTTATAAAAATGCTTATTTGATATGGAGATCAGAGGATTTTTTTACTCTGACATAAGAACTCTTGAATATGTAGTTTTCTGAATAAATTAAGATTTTTTTTCCTATTTACATTTATATTTTTGAATAGTAGGAAGTTTTTCATGTTTATTTGGTCATAGCGAAGATAAGTTATAAAATGTTCATCAAAAGATTAAAATTTCTGGTGTTTAGGAATACATATTTTCCACATTGAATTGCTGAAAGGAATCGGTATAGCAGTCTTAAACATTAGTAGTGGGATTTGGCCTCGGTCCGTATTATATTCCTTATAGAGAATTTGATCTACTCAGTGTGAGCAGTTTGCTGTTAACCAGAGCTATTTATGGCACACAAGTGCTTTTATATCTTATCATAGCTCCACACAAATGGCAAAACTGGATTTGATTCTACTGGCATGCAAAACAGGCATGCTAGTCAGCATTCATAGCTCAGAATTTAACCCCATGGTTCTAAAGAACTTTTATACTGACATAAAATATTATTTTTATATGACATAAAAATAACCCTCTTCTAAAAATTGGATTAAATATGTGAAAGAGGAGTATAACTAGATTTTCCCTATATTTTGAATTTTTTTTTCAGGAGACTAGTAAAAGGTTAAATGGCTAAGCTTGCATTTATAATTGTATGGATGGTTTGGGGTCCTTTTCACCCTGGGCAGATTAAAGCACCTGCAAACAGGCACAGGGGTCAGGGATTCCCAGGCCTGCCAGGCCTGCTCGCCCCCCAGACATGCTGAGACAGCAATTGAGACTGGGCATGGTGGTGTGCACCTGTAACCCCAGTTCTTGGGAAGCTATAAACAGGCTACAAGTCTGATCTAGTAGTAAGACCCTATATACCCTTCCCTAAAATAAAAAAAATTTTAAAAAAGCTTTGATAACTTTTTTTTTTTTGTCTTTTTGAGACAGGGTCTCACTATGCAGTTCAGGCTGGCCTCGAACTCACAACAATCCTCCTGCCTCAGCCTTCCGAGTGCTGGGATTACAGGCATGCGCCACCACGCCTGGCTGATAACTTGATTTTGTAAGACAAAAATGTTAATGTAGTTCATCTTTCAACTACACCTTTGTGCATAGAGACAAAATAATGATATAATTAATTATAAATAAATGTTGAGACTTACTTGGCATTTGCAAATAAGTCTTATTTTATAATCACAGTGAAAGTGTTTCAGTTAGCTTTAAAAATTATAAGGTGCTAATTAGTAAAATATTGGGTACAGTATTTTACTGCTGGCTTGTGAAATTACAAGTGTTTAAAAATAAAATATACGAAAATAAAAAATAATACAAGGGTTATTACAAACATGCTACAAATGTTCATGGCAGCCAAAAATCTGAAACAGTTCAAATACTTTTTAATGGAAGAATAGTTAAACAGTGGTATATCCATACCATAAATTACAACTCAGCAATATACAGGAACAAAGCTATAAACACATGTAACAATTTAGAAAGGTCTCAAGGGGACTGTGTTGAGTCAAAGGGGAAAAAAAGCTAATCTCAAGAAGTTAATATAGATTATATATACTATAACTTCATTTGTATTCAGTTAATGACTGTTTAGACTTAACCACCCTTCTTTTTTGTCTTAATAGTTCTGTACATCTTGTTTATAGATCCTCAGTGTCTTTTTCTTTTTCTTGGAACTGGGGATTCAATCAGGCCCTTGTGCTTGCCAGGGAAGTGCAAAAAAGTACATGAGCTGCTTATTCCACTGAGCCATCTCCCCAGCCCTCAGTGTCTTTTATTGATGGGGTCTTGCTCTGTGGTTTAGGCTGGCCTTGAACTCACTGTGAAGCCCAGGCTGGCCTCAAAATCATGGCGATGCTCCTGCTTCAGCCTCTCAAGTGCTGGGATTACAGAGGTATTCCACAATGCCTGGCCCAATGCCTTTTTGTACAGAACACTTTGTTTATATAATTTTTGATATCTGTACAGCACAGTACTATAGTTTCATATTGTCATTATTGTACTGCATATAAGTTTTGTAAATAAAACAAAATCATCAAATTGGAGTTTCCTTTGACCATTGTTTTGAATACTGTACATTCATTAAGACCAATTAATGACCCAGTCAATGGAATGTAACTCAGTCACTAAATGAGCAATATCTGTATTACATTTTCAAATGACAAAATTACAGAAGTGGATAATTTATTAATGGGTGCCATAGTTGAGGGATCGAGAGTACAGGGTTAAGGAAGAGATTTAAATATAAAGGGATACAATTAGGGATTAGTGAGCAAACAGTGCTGTTACATTGATAATGGTGGTTCCACAAATCTACATGTGAGAACTGTAGAAACACACACACACATACATAGTACTTGAGCATGTATATAAAGTACATGTGAAGCTGCTAAGATTTGTATTAGGTCTATGGATTACATAGATAAATTCCCGGATTTGACATATTTAAGATACTATCAGAGAAACTATGAAGGATACAGTCCTCTGAAGGATACAGTCCTCTGCTTCTGAGGCACTCTTGCTATGTAGCCCAGGTTGGCCTCCAACTAGCAGTTGTTTGGCCTTGGCCCCACCAAGTGCAAGATTACACTTGTGTGCCACCATGCCTGGCACCTGTTTTTTGCTACTTCCTTTGAATTTGTAATTACTTTAATAATAATAATAATTGGGCTTACATATCTAAATTGTATCCCTTATTTCCCATTGGATTCAGATATTGAATTTTGAAAGATCTAAAGAAAATGAGGAGGGCCGGCGGTACAGCTCAGCGGACTAAGTGCTTGCTTAGGTAAGCGCAACAGCCAGGGCTCGATCCCTGCTTCTGCTTACCACACCAGCCCTGCCTTCGGGTGCGCTGAGCCAGCCATGGAGTCCGGGCTTCGTGGCGCGAGCCTGTAATCCCAGCACTAGGGAGGCAGAAAGCAGGGGGATCACTATGAATGTGGGCTGCATAGAGACCGTGTGTACAAAAAAAAAGAAAAACTAAAAAAAATTAAAATTAAAAAAAATAAAGAAAATGAGAAACTTCCTCACTACGTTATCCTACAGATATTTAAAATTCGGTTAAAAGCATTTAATTGTTTCAATAGGTATTACCTATGAAATACAAATCTTGGTACTTCATTTCCTTGAATTTCTTCTTTCTTTAGTCACCTAATTCATGACTCTTCCTAATCCCAGTTCACTCCAGGATTTACACAAGGTCACTTTGACAATTATCAGTCTGTTCTCAGCAGTGGGGCCAGTGATTCTAATGCAATTTTAATTTTCTGTGTGTTCATATCTAACATTTTATATACAATAAACCCAGTCACTTATTTTTCAAAATCTTTCCCTTCTGCTTGGCCATGTTAACATTTACATAACTATTGACCTGACATACTTGTTTGTTTCACCATTCAGTGATCTTTTCAAAATCCCAAACCAAATTATCTAACTTCCACAGTATTGTATTCAGTGCCTTTCAAAGACATCTCTTCTAGATATGTGAAGTTAGGCAAACTCTCTAGATCTGACTCAAGTTTTGTGTGTAAATGGTGAAAATGATATATTTACCACACTCAGAACTGTGCCTAGAACATAGTGTTCTAAGTAAGAGTTAGCTATCTGTCTTGTTACTTGGTTCTTTAAACACTCCATTATAACAGCCTAAAACGAGATCCAACCACCAATGCTACCACATATTTAGGAGGCAGAATGAGGGCAGATGTGAATCACAATTCTGACTCTACTAGTCTTTTGGTTTTGAAATCTTGGTGAGTTACGTAATATTTCAAATATAAAATAAGGGGTATTGCGGCAAATATAGAACAGGTGCTTAGAATAATTCCTTCCCTTTGCTTGGTGAAATATAATTTGCCAACAAAATATAGCCAAATTCATCTCATAGAGAAGCACCTCCACTGGCTTACAACTCCACCAGCTTTATAAGTTCCCCTTTGTAGTTTTCATATAGTTCTATAAACTCAAATTTGCTTTCCCTGCTTTTTCTATACTATGAGTTTCTAGAGAAAGACTTTTGTTTCACAAACCTTTAATCTTTATGACCAGAACAGACAGGAGCTTAAAATATACCAGTTCAGTGCAGAAGACCCAGTGAAAATGGTGCCTAGATTCACACAAGCCACACTGTTATATTCTGAGGCCCATAGAACTGTCTTCATACTTCTATGACACATTACTATTACTTATGTATCTGTCCTATTTTCTCCCCCTAAACTGTAAACTGAGTATTGTCTACATTTTTATTTTAGAAAGCATTCTTTATTGATTGAAGTGACAGACAGAATTAAGGAATATTTCAATCTCATGTCTATTTCAGTTCATTTTCAATGGTGCATAGATGAAATGATAAAAGTGCATCCAAAATACAACCTCCCCGAAACCAAATCAAAAAATCCCAAGAAAAGCAAGACAACTAAGATATATCGTAAACTTAATATTGACACTAAACAACTTTTAAGGTGGACAAATAATTTTATTTTGTGCATGCAAATACATGTCAAGTACTGCAAACTCTTTCCATCAATTTTCTCTCAAACACTGAAAATCATGATGCTCTATTTTGTGAACAGCCAAAGCTAATATCGCTTCACTTCAGTGCTACAGCAAAAACACACAGAATTCACTCTTTGCTATTCACTATCATCACAACCCTCATTGTTCCATCTCTGCCCTCCCCCCATATACAGGCCTTATAAGTCCTAGCCTTCCCCCGTTTAATCCTATTCCTATAGCACAAAGGGAAACATTACAATTTGGAAATTCAAATTGAAATAAATGGAATAGAATTTATTCCCATATATATTTCCCACTTCATTGTACAGAATTTTAAATTATAGTTTTAAATAGAAGCTGAGTATATGCCTTAAAAATGAGCATTAAATCCATCTTAGAGATGGTGCCTGCTTTTTACATGATGGGTGTACACCATCTTTAATTTCATTTACATTTCAATCGAACAATAGATTTGCAAAGAAAATGTCTAATACAGACGTAAAAATATTCACACTAGAGCTTCACAATCGGTTGTACAATTGACAAACAGGCCTCTTTTCCCAAACTTTCCAGCTAAGCAAATTTATAAAGTGTAATCAATGCAACAAGAACATTTCTCTTTCACTTCCAGGGAAAAGAATATGCAATAAACAGTATAAATGCAGACAGCAGTTGCTGCAAGCTAACCACGATACTCCCAAGTGGCTGTACAGTGGATATGTGCAGTACAAATAAAAGCCACATGTGTTGTATCACAACTACAGTATAACCGTTTGCCCAGCTAAGAGGATGCATGCACTTCCATGCCTTGGGTTACAGAGTGAGGCCTAATTCTTCACAAGTTGATGGAATATGTGCAAATGACCTTGGCTTTTGGCAGTACTAAGTGCAGCCAGTGTCTGTTTTTCACTGGTTTGGGTATAATTTTAAAATTTTAGGTAAAAAAAAATAAATAAATAAAAAACACAAAACTGCCAGTTTTGGACTTTGGAGAATAACTGCTCTTGGAGTAAAAATAAGTCTCCACTCAAATGTGGGGTTTTCTGATCTGTGGTCTTGACTCCTTGTACTCCCTTGCCAGCAAAGGGATACAAAGAAACTACTAGTACCAAGAAGTTACTAGCAAACTTTTTCAATTTATCCAGAAAAGGGTATACTCCTAGAGCATGTTCATTTGTGTTCTGCTTGCAGAAGGGGTCCTTGCAAAGAAGGAGTTACAGTAAGTGATCCCATCAACTCTTTATTCACTAAACATAAGAAAAGTTCTTCCAGCAAACTAACACACAGTTGGAACTTAACTTTTCCCTTTAATGTTGAGTTGCCAATACTGGTGATGGTCTGCTCAGAAAGGGACTCAAAGAAGCTAGTGAAGAAATATTCAACTTTGAAATCACATATTAAATATGTCACAAATCCTACCCATTAATAAGACAAAGTGGGTTTTACAATCTAAATTGGGAAAGGTTAAAAAAAATTTTTCTAATGTTTAAGGGATCCTATTAATTCCTACAAATTGTGCATTCTGTAATTTTCTCAAGGTGGTATACAAAACTAGGATATACTTTATGTACTTAACATCAGCTTGAAATCTGGACAAAAGTAACTAAATTCAAAGAAATGGAAATTTCTATTTCATTTACTAGTCTATTCCTAAAGTTAACAGCCATGGGATAGGGAGTGGGGGTATCAGTGTTACCAGCCAAATGAACTATCTTTTCTTAAGTTACAATGCGCAATTTTTCATGTATGATACTGTTTCACTGTATGGCATTGAAAGTATATCACATCAGCAAAGGCAAAGGAATTTCATTTGTTCATGTATCAACTGAAAGACATTTGTATCTAACTTTCCCAAAATTCATAAAATGAAATAAGATTATACATATACACACACACACACACACACACACACACACACACACACAAAAAAAATACTGATACTATATCCACAGCATCTGAGCAAGGCTGGTGGTCCTAAGGAAGGGACTCAAAATTGAAAAAGGATAAAACAAAACCCAAAAAAAGACCCTTTCCTGATTTCCAAATCTCAGGCTGCTTTTTCCTCATTAGACCACTGGCAACATACACAATTTTCATTACTAATGTTACAAATTTCCTCTCCTCTTGAGATGCAGCCTTTGATTTCAAATTTTTCTTCACAATGTGTTCTTAACTGCCCCAAAGTTAAGAAGCCACTCTCTAGATCTCATTTGTATGATTTACCTCTGTGACATCAGTAGATACCACTATGAAGAAGGATCAGATGAACTGTCTTTCTTCTGAAGTGGCAGAGAACACCAATAGCTTTATTTCACATTTAATCCACCATGACAGAGGGTGGCCACCACATAGAAAAAGATGAAATACAGAATAATGTCAACACAGAATCAATTCCTATGTTGTTAGTGAAAAAGAGTGGGATTTTCAAAATAGGGAGTTACTATTTTATGGGATCACCTGCTGCAAGACAAGCATTACTTTAATATAAATATTCTGAACATATCAATAAGGTTGGCGGGTATATACATACACTTATGCAAATGTAATTTACTGGACAAGTAGGCAAACACCTAAGCAGTTTATCCCAACCCCCTCCAGCAGAGCACAACCAAGTTTCAAATTTTCAATTTTAAAATTAAAAAGATAAGGTTAAATACACAAGATCAATTTATGTAGTATATATTCACCCTCAGAACGTGCTGAAGATGTTTTGCGTAGTTCTGTTGCACAGAGGGTTCTTTCCCTGAGGGCACATAAGGAGCTCTCCAACTGTTAATAGGTCTCTATTTTGTAACAAAATAGCAATTTTAAAATCTTAAAAAAAAATACATTACCTTCAACATGGAAGATCTCACTATTAAATATCCATGAAATAGACAGACTGGTTTGCATATCCTTTTTGGAATTACAAACAGCAAATAAAGTACATTGGAAGCATTCAAAATGTAATAAGCACAGATTTATAGAAAGGTTCTGATATAAATTATGTAACAATCATGTTCCTGTAATATCCTAGGCTAATTTATAATGTCAGAAATAAGTTAATGTAACATGGTTTAAAACTCTTGTTCCTATTCACTTCAGTTTACAGAGTGAAATAAATAAAATCCTTGTAGGGATGAGGAGCACTGGCCATGGCAAAAAGGTACAGTACTAATCAAAGAAAACTAAATCAAGGCTACTGTGCTGTTAGGCTACAAACAAACATCTTCATTCATTTGAATATTAAATAAATGTGTAAGATCTTCCATACTGACACCAGAATATCAAAACTACCCCTTTGTTTCTCAGGTATATATACAACTTATCAGTCACCTTATGAGCATGTTCATTAAGACAGGTATCAAACACTTGTATTTACTCTTTCTGATCAAGAAATTTCAGGGAAATGTCAACCCTCCCGCCCCTGGAAATGTGCACAAAACTTTTATCAAAATCTTATCTGATACAATGCTGTGGTTTTGTAAAATAACTAAATAGCTCAGACGACCAATAACATGATCCTGTTTAAGCATCTTGCTAGCAGGAAAAGCCCTTACATACAGTACACCTGGTGAAAGATCAGCTTGGCTTAAAATATTCCAGTACAATTTTCAGAGTAAACAACTTCACAGAAGTTAATTAAAAAAATTATAAAAGTCAAACTAATCTTAAAGAAATGGAAGAAAAACAAAAAGACTAACTATAGGTAAGGTTACCTTGAAAAAAATGCCCAGCTTGTTTTCAAATGTTGACTGAAATTTAGGTTTCAATACAGTATTTCCACAAATCTGGGGCATGGCTAGTTGAACATACTACTGCAAACTTTTAGATGCCAAGTCAAAATAATTTCAGTCACATTACGCTTGGGCAGGTATTGTTTTTAAATGTGAATAAATGTTAGCCAATGTTCTACTATAACATGGTTCATAGTCTTACCAACCTACTGGTCAGGAAAAAAAAAAATTAACCCCCCAACATGAACTAACAATAAACAATATTTAACCAAGATAATGCAATGAACATCTAAATTAATTAGTTTAAATTAAAAACCCAGCAATACCATCTTGTTAGTCAGTGCAAACGCTACATACAGGGTTTTCTCAAGAAAGCTGAAAGCACCTGATTCTTTTGCCAAGTCAACAGATCCTATAATGTACAGGCTTAAATCTGCATTTTAAAAAACCGCCATTACATTAGTGCATAATTTATCAAAATTGTAAAAACGATTCTGCATAACTTAGGAGAATTTAATATCTAGTACATCAGCTGAAAGACTTAGGCACTTGGTTATATTTTTAATTAATTACTTCAACAAGTAGCCTGTGTATAAATATTAACAAAGCAGAAACTATTCTTGAAAAATGTAAAATTAAAAAAAAATAAATGCTACAGATAAAAGCACTGCACCACACTCCTACATATAATACAGTAAAGAAAGCTAGTATATAACCCTGTAAAACTCTATAAGAATGTCTAACTCCACTCCTCAAAATTAAAACAAAAAATTTTAAAAAAAGGAAAAAAATCCATGCAAAGTCCCATGAAAAAGATAAATAAAGCAGCTGGAATGAGATGGAAATTTCTCTCAGTGAAACATAAAATAGAAATAAATAAGTTAATTAATTCTACTTTCACTAGATGTATCATTGTAGGATCCTGCTAGTTTAATAACTGAGTTGTTAATTTTTCTACAGAAGCCATTTAAAATAGGAAATGGCTCAGTTACTGCACCGGATTGCTACAAACTCATAAAAAGCTGCTTGAAGCTTAAGTTAAATGTTGTCCAAATTCCAATCACTTCTGGAAAGTGAACATGTTACCCTAGTAAAGTAAATTTTCTTTTTTTTTTTTTTCATAATGCTAATGCAAGAGGGCTTGAAGTATCAAAGAGTCCACAGGAAATGGATGCCCCCAGTAATATCTTTTTTAAAAAAAATATACATATATAATATATATTATATATATAAAAAGCTAGTGTAAATGCTTCCATGGTGTGGTCACAAATTTGAAAGATGAATCTCCTTTCAGCTGTTAACCATCTTCCCATTTGCAACAGGTTTTAAAAAGTCGTTTTTATCTTCAGATATAACATGAGTTTTCAGAATGAGGTTGCCAACACTGACAGATGTGGTGATGGGGAGGCAACTTGCATTGCTCACAGACACTGGGAGTGACTGACTAAAGCAAGAAGTTACTGGCAGAATTGGTTTTTGCTCCTCCCTGAGAGAAAATAAATGACAACGAAAACAAATTAGTTTTTAGTGAACACTGGAAGAGTAACCATACATGCTTAATGAAAGTCTATTAAATTTTAAGAGGCCAAACAAAGCAAGAGCATGTCGTTATCAGTAAGAAGTACTAAACACCAGTTGAAAAGGTCCCATTTTTTAAAAAATTAGAGTAAAATTAAAATACTGGCTAGTTTAACACTAATCAAATTATCAAGTTCAAAATTAAACGCAAATTTTTTTGGTGATAATTATAAAAAAGGCAATACTATGCTCAAACACTTAGTATGGTTGTTAAAACAAGAAACAACATTTTTTAATTTATTAAGGTTTTAATTCTCTGTTTTGTAGTCTGGAAGTTTGCCCAGACTCAGGTATTTAACCTGGTTCTAAAGTATATACCAACTTTTACCCCAAAAAGCAAGTCTCAGATTACTAAAATGATTACATTGTTAACTAGATGTGGTAGTACATTACTGTAATCACATCTATGTGACAGGCTGAAACAAGGTGATCATAAATTCAAGGTAAGCCAAGGCAATTGATTAAGATCCTGGTCTCAAAATAAAATTAAAAAAAAAGAGATGGAATGATGCTCAAAGGTAGAGTACTTGTTTAGCATGCAAAAAGGCCTGGGAATTTTGACTGGCCAAAAACTGCCCTATTGTTTTCTTCTCATGGAATAAAGTAAAAATCAATCAGATAGAGCATCTATTTTTCTTTAAATATGCCCTATTCCTACTGGTTATAAATTTTCTGTCTAACACTCACAGATTCACATGGTCTTCACCTAAACTTTGTCTCTTTTGCTTTAATGGCTCTTTTTGATGCTGTTGAACTGGATGCCCATTTTCCACTGCAGTACCATTCAGCAACTGGTCACTTTGAGCACTAATACCAAGTTGTATGTCCAAGATCTCCTAAGAAAACACAATGTTAATCTTTCAGTATGAAAGTATTTCACATCATTTAATTTTCTTTTCTTTTTTGAGCTTTGAGAGATTTAATGCTCCAAGTATTACAATATCATAAGCATTCAGCAGCTAGCAAAGTCCCAAGTTATGCCATAGGCTTCCTTGGTGTCTGTCCTTGGAGCTCTCTGCACACAGTTGGTGCTGTGCTGAGAGAATCTGGCATCACCAGACACCAGAGGAGGCTCAGAGGAGTCTGAAAGGGGCAGCTAATCACACTTCTTAAACTTGCTGCTGATGTATGGTTCCCAGTTCAGGATCAGCTGCCAGTCAGTGGTCCACACCAGTCCCATGGCACCCACAGCACCCAACATAGTAGCTATCAAGGTCTAGTTCTTAGCCACTCCCAGTAGGTTCCCTCCTGGTCTGTTGGTGAACTTGGTTACCCTGTCTGACACCCTGAGTGCACTACCCATTTAATTTTCTTTTCTTTGTTTCTTTTTCTTTTTTGCAGTACCAGGTGTCAAACTCGGGACCTTCAACTTGCCAGGCAGGCACTTAAGCCACTGAGATATCTCCCTGGCCCCTTAATTTTCTTTCTTTTTTTCGTTTTGACGGAACCAGGGATTGAACTCAGGCCCTTGTACTTGCCAGGGAAGCACTTATTCCACTAAGCCATCTCCCCAGCCCCCTTAATTTTCAATGGAACAAAGTTTCCACTTAATCTAATTATGGGACTTACTTCAATTTGTTCACTTTGTCCATCAGGTTCATCAGTATCAAGTGCTGAAAGCTCTAACTCAATATCTCTATCAGGCTTAGTATCTGCTGTATCTTCTGTATAATCACTCTGTAAATAAGAAAAAACACTCATTTTGCCAGGCATGGTGGCATACATCTGTAATCTCAGTATTCAGTAGGCTGAGGCAAGAGGAATGCTCCAAGTTCAAGACCAGTCTGAATTATGCCTTGTCTCAAAAAACCCCCACCAAAACCAAGGAAAGAATGAGGAGGAGGAAGAGGGGGAAGAAGAGGAAGAAGGGGAAGAAAAGGAAGAGAGGAACAAGGGGGAGAAGGAGGATGGGAGGAAGAGAAGAAAACATTTTGTACTTGAAGAACTTGGGGTTACCCATTTGTTTACTTTTATGTATTTTGCACAGGGTCTCACTACACAGCTCAGATTCATAGCGATTCTCCTGTTTTTGCCTCCCTAGCACTGTGATTTTACACATGCACCACCACAACTGGGACTCAGTGGTCAGCTTGACACACCTGGGGCTGTGCTGGCCTGGCAGGCGGCAACACACTGGGATCAAACCCAGGTCCTTGTGCTTGCCTAGGCAGGCACTTAGACCACTGAGCTATATTCGTGGCCTTAGGCCATCCTTTTAAACTAAAACAAGAATCTCAAATCCTATTGACTATAAAATTATGCTACTCTAAGTTGGATATGGTGGCACATGCCTATAATCCTAGCACTTAGGAGGCTGAGGCAGGAGGGTAGTAGAGTTCAAGGCCAGCTGGGCTATTATAGTGTGCTCAAGGCCAAAACAAGACAAATAAATTGTATGCTACTTTAAAAGCAACCAATTATCCATCAGAAAAAGGCAAATCAAAATATACTAATTAATGGTACAAATGGACATATACCAGCAGAAAACAAACACATTAAACATGGAGCTAGGGCATTCAATATACTTTACCTCTCCATTTCTCAGTTCAATTTCCTTACTTAGAAGATTTAACGTAAGGTGACGGCCTTCATCCAGGGAATTCCACTTCTGTTGCATGGCTAAAGCATTTGCCTCCCTCTGTAGAAGCAATGAGTTACTCTTTGCCTACCAGAAGAGAGGAAAACACACTTATCTTCCAACCATGGCTTTCAACTGCCATTCTTGTTTTAAAAAATCAAAGCTAAGTTACATCAAGCCCACCTGCTGAAGTTCAATGCTCAAAAGGTCTCCAGTACTGGAATGCTTTCTATGACCAGACAGATCAGTAACAATGAATCTGTCCCTTTAAAGAGAAATACATTTATTGTAATAAAAATTAAACGAAATAACTAAAGCAGTAATAACTATAGGTAAACATCAACCTTGAAAATTTCAGGTTTATTATTCCAAATAGAAAAAAAGTTTTGCATATCTGTTATATAGCTCAAAGCACATTTTGTGAACAACTGAGAGTAGATTTTGTATTCTGAGGATGCATACAAGCCTGAGAATAGAGAAGGATTTTTTTTTTGTTTTGGCCCATTCAGGATGCCTTAAGTGTGGGTCTGGTAAGGCATGAGGATCTGGAGATCAAACCACAGAATTCTGAGCCTGAGTGCTTTGCATAAGCAGGCACTTCAACAACTGAGGAAATGAGCAGTCCCCCAAAAGAAAACACGTGGGGTTTTTTGTTTTGTTTTGTCTGCAGTACGAGGGATTAAACTCAGGACCCTGTGCTTGCCAGACAAGCACTTATTCTATTGAGCTACCTCCCCGGCCCCAAGAGTAGAGAAAAAAATTAAAAATAAGAAATTAGGAAAAGAATTAGGAATAATGTTACCGTTCAATATAATGTGCTGATGATGTGGCCTCATTGCCATATGAACTCCATCTTGAATCAACAGCATTAACATAAGGGACATAATCTACAGATGAACAAAAAGAATTAATTACTAGAAAGCTGAAATATCAGTATAGAAGTGAATATACACTTTTAAAACTGTGTACTTTATTGCATTACCTATGTAATCCTAATCCTGATTACCCTATGTAATTCTGAGTTTGCTATACTCTTTAAATGGAGGGGCAGAGCTGGGGAGATGGCTCAGTGGAATAAGCGCTTCCCTGGCAAGTGTAAGGGCCTGAGTTCAATCCCCAATTCTACCAAAAAAACAAAAAAAGTAATTTTTAGCCGGGCGTGGTGGCGCATGCCTGTAATCCCAGCACTAGGGAGGCTGAAGGCAGGAGGATTGTTGTGAGTTCGAGACCAGCCTGAGCTACAAAGTGAGCTTAAGGCCAGCCTGAATTGCACAGTGAGACCCTGTCTCAAAAAGACAAAAAAAAAAAAAAAAAGTAAAAAATAAAAAAAATAAATGAAGGGGCAACATTCCCTATTTCACAGGCCGGGAAATAAACAGCACAATACATAAAGTTTAGAGATGGCTCAGTAGAATAAGTGCTTCCCTGGCAAGCATAAGGGCCTGAGTTCAATCCCCAGTTCCACAAAATAAATAAATAAAATTTAACGCCTAAATATTAATTAAAATGAAATACCTGATACACTGATGGGCTTAGTTGCACTTCCTTGGGAAGCAGTGGCCTGAACAGGATCCGTAGTATGGTAACCTGTACGAGAAGATCGGGAAATTGCACCCCATTTTGAGATGATGGGCCCATCACTAAAGGGAATTATTGGGTCTTCTTCTTTTGTCCTTCTTTGAGTTTCAAATAAATGCACTCTTTTCTTAACATCTCCACTGTCCAGGTCCTACATAAATCAAACAATATCAACAAAAGCGTGGTTGGTAATTATGTGAAATAGTAACAGAGTTATGCTATCAAAAGATATGTAAGGCTGAGGAGATAGCTTGATGGTCTAAGCACCTGCCTTGCAAGCACAAGGACCTGAATTCAATCCCTGGTACCTCATGCCGTGCTAGCCCCAGAACTTTGGGAACAGCCCTGAAACCAGGCATGGTGGCTGAGACAGGTAGATCACTGTGAGTCTGAGCTGCATAGCAAGACCCCATACCAAACAATTAAAAAGAAATCAAAAGATACATAGTGGATATAATGGTATATGTCTATAATCCCAGCACTCTGAGAGGCTAAGGACCTCAAGTCCAAGCCCAACCTGGGCAATTTGGTGGCATCCTGTTTCAAAAGCAAAGCAAAAACAAACAAAAAACATAAAAGGGCCAGTAGCTCAGTATGAAGACCGTGGATTCAAATAATGAAAAAGAAAATAGATTATCCTGGTAAATTTTACACTGCCTCTCAATTATAATCCAGAAACCAAGTTAAACCATCAAGCTATGCTCAACTACTTTAAATGCTAATTCTCAAAATGCTGTAATATTGTTTATAGATGAGTGACATGGCAATAAGAGGATGATGAAAGCATTCATTCTAAAATGAGTAAACAAAAAAATAAATAAATAAAACGAATAAACATGCATAATTCCCGCTAGCCCCAACTCTTCAACACAAGTAAAATCATACCATTAGTACAGCATTTGAATTAGCGATTACATCTTTGGGCTCTGAATCGATGGCATTTATGCAGGAGCCTATGGTGCCACAAGACCAGGGAGAATAATGGGAAAGATGATCTTCTTCAAATTTTGTACCACTCACACTCTCAGAGAACTGATTTAAAAAAAAAAAAAAAAAGGCAGTTAGTATGAAACTTACTTTACAAACCTGTAACTAATATAAAGTGACTGTATAATGAAAAATGTATATTCTCTTAGTGATACAAAAAATTTTAATCAACAAATAGTAAACAAAAAAAAGCACACTATTTTTCCTTTGTCCCTTAACACCTATAAGGAACTCCTGATTAACACTACCAAAACTGATCAACAAATACTCAGATATGCTGCTAACATGGTACAGTGGTACCTCAGTCCACAAATTTATTTCTTTCCACAATTCTGGTCATAAACTTAACTAGATAACTTAAGTTCAATGTTGACCTTGTAGGAAATCTGAGTAAGTTCTCCAATTTGGTTTGTGTCCAGAATCAAGGAAAGAATTAAGCTCATAAATTGAGGTACAACTGTATTGGGGTGCTCTAAAAAAATGAAAAGAATAAAATAAAAATATATAGTACATATTGACACAGACACCATACCACAGAAGAGTTTATAATTTTCTTGAAAAAAAAACCATAAAAATGAGGGAACGTAAAAGTGATTTACACGCAGTATTAAACAGAGAACAAAAAGGATTCAAAGTTGCTTCTGACGCTGAAAAAGGAAATGAATAAATTTTAAAGGGGCTGTACTGTAATACTGTGTGGCCAGAACATGAAGTTGTGAGAATCATTAAATCCGTCTACCAAATATACAGACAAAAAAATTTCAAGTAAAGAATTATTGCAATTCATTTTGCTGATAGCAAATATGAACCTCAGGAAAACACTGATTTCCTAAAGCATAGCATAGCACAATAAAAATAAACTTTCCTAATAAGCAAGTGGCAGTTGTCACTCTGCCAAGATGTTTATTGGGAAGCATTGAGAAAGCTCAGGGAGATGAATTTGAATCTACTTTACAAATTTAACATTTCTTAAAATATTTATGGATGAAAAAAGTACGACATATGATTTTAAAGTAATCCCATGGAAACAAAGAGTATGAAAGTAAGTAAGTCTAAGTCAAGTGAAAATCGGGCAACGGTTACTTGTGGGTATACAACATTTATACTATTCTTCTATATTTGTAAATGTTTAAAATTGGTCATAATTAAAGGATTAAAAAAATTTAATGTCTGACCCTTTGGGGAATAAACTAGGGTACATGTAAAAGACAAAATTAATAGTTTTTCTCCAAATATAATAGTACTAGCTGGGCCTGGGGGCACATGCCTACAATCCTAACATTCAGAAGGCTGAGACCTTAAAGGATTATCAGTTTGAGGTGAGCCTGGGATACATGGTAAGACCTTGTCTCAAAAAATCCAAACCAAACCTAAATGGCACTAAAAGCACTTGGTTAAACTCACACCACCCTGGTACAAAAAATTAATAGTGCCAAGAACAATAGTTAACATGATTTAAAAGTAACACAATGGGCATTTCTGCATTCATGATAAGGGGGAACGTCTCCAATAGACTAGGATTTATCAGCTACTTGCAGACTGGAAAGTCTGGGGAAAATTACTAAAAATCTCTCTCCTCATCTATAAAATATAATACCAACTCCACTTAAATGTCTAAAGTCTTTATAAGACTTAAATAAACTATGTAACAGCATTATGTAAACAGCACATGCACGATATGATGAGGTATTAAATAATTGGTAGATATAAATCGTAATTTTTTTGTGGTGGAGGTATGAGCACAAGGCTTTATACTTGTTAAGAATGCAACAACTGAAGTTCAGAGTATATCTCAGTGGTATAGCATATACTAAAACTATCGAGCATGCCTGTAATCTCAGCACTCAGGAGGCTGAGGCAGGAGGACTACAGTGAGTTCGAGACCAGCCTGGACTACACAGAGACGTTCTCTCAAAAAAGACTAAGATTATGCAAGGCTACAGCAGCACCAAACAACAAAAAGTACTTAATGGTCTTCCTAATCTCATAATACTTAGCTATAATGAACTCAATCCAAATACACACAAAAGCCAGGTATGATGGCTCAAGTTTGTAATCCCAGAAAGCTGAGGCAGGCAGATCAATGCAAGTTCCAGACCAGCCTGAAACGCATGGTAAGATACTGTCTCACCAACAAGCCAAAAAATTTACACCAAATCACTACAAAATATCCAAATTACCTAACCCTGGCTTGAGTGAATAATCTGAAGTCAACCATTTAACCTATTCCTGCAAATCAAGTGACTGAAGCCTTTCTTACATCTGTGCGGAAGTCTACACTGAATAGCGGAGAAGGTGGTGTTGGAGATTGTGTTGCCACAGGAAGAGTTGAAGAAACAGGTGCTTTTTGAGTGTGGTACTGTGCCCACTGGTCTGGCTTTCTTCTTATCTGCTCCTCGCAGCTGGTCTTCAAATGACCACAAGGTTCCTAGAGAGAACAAAAGAAAGAAGCTTGATCATTTAAAGATTAGTGAATATATTTAATTATGCTTTGTGAAAATAGTGAAATAATTTTTTTATATTAGTAAGACAAAAGCACTCAGCAAGAAGTCAGTATAATGTATTTTATATACTTAAACCAAAAGGGTTAGTATTTATTCACATCATTGATACTAGGTAATTTGGTAAAATCAGATAGTAGATAAAATCAGAACTTTTTTTTCTAGTTTAGAGAAGTCTCTATTTTGGGGGATACTAAAAAAAAAGCCTTATCCTTGTATTTTTGAGATTTCTTTTTACCTTTCCATCAGTTGCCTATTCAAACATAGCATTTACTGAGTATTCATATGCATCATGCTCCATTCTAAGAACTTCGTATTTCTAATTTAATTCTTACAGCTTTATATGGTATGCGGCCCTATTACTTCCATCATTTAGATGAAAAAACTGAGGCCAGGGAGTTTAATTTGTAACAAATAACAACAGAAAGAGCCAGGAATCTGGGTGATTTGACTCCAGGTACAGGGTTTTAACTACTACATTATAGTAGCATTTCTATTTCTATCACCACTTACCCTTGGTAAAGGCACCGTCGTCCTTGGTTCACTTGGTGGCTGACAAGCCACTGAATAATATCCATCTAATGAGTTATATCTTTCCCGCAAAGATGTCTGATAAACAGATGAGTGCATCACATCCATTGGAGGTAAAGAATTGCTTCTAATAATGTCATCACGTTGATACATAGGTGGGCGCCAGATGCGCCTGCTGTCATACACAGGAGCATACATTCCAGAAGGTACTGGGGGAACTGGTCCATACTGCTGCGGAGGAGGAGGTTGGTAAGGAGAAGAATTCATTCGATCTCGAGGGGAAAATGTACTGTAATGATCAGCGTATGGCATGGAAGCAGGTGGGAGGGAGGACTCTGGAACATTATTGGACCTCACAAAGCGAGGAACACAGGGAGCCACACCAGCTGGTACCGTTGGAGGTGGTGGGTAGTATCCTTGAAAATTGGAAAGAGGAATATTTAATGTAATCTTAGTAAAATGCAACATTTTATATTGTTTAAATCTAAGGCATCCTGTAATGTTAGGAAACATGCAATGATATTTACCTTTATAAAGAATATACCTATTTTCAAGATACTATTATATGAAAATCCTTAACAGTCAACATTTTGTTAAACTGTTCCTTGAAAACATGTGACAGAGTTATTAAGAGATGTCTAGTAAATTTTCTTTTAGAGCATCTATTGTTAGAGGTTTTGGATTAAGTATAGCAATTAGTTACATCACTGATTCTTATTAACCATTTTGGGAACAGAGGATAAGACCTCTCAAGATCTACACAAGTTGTTCACTTTCTTTCTAAAACTGCATACTAGCATATATCTGAATCTTAGTAATAACAATTATAAAGACTAATATTATTGGGGTGCCTGCCCATTAGCTCAGTTGTTAAAGTGCCTGCTCATGCAAATGCAATAAGGAGCAGGGTACCATGGTTCAATCCCCAGCTCTACCTGCCTTACCAGACCTGCCCTTCAGGCAACCTAAGCCACCAAAAAAAAAAAAAACTAGTATTATCTCTATATTCACATGTGGAACAATAACACTTTGACTTTTATCTCTAGCCAGGTGAAAGTCAAAATGGATTAAAAAAAAAGGTCTAAAGTGCAAAAGTAGTAGAGTAGCATAAAACAGTGGAAATGCCACAGGGCACAAGAATGTAAATGGGATTTTTTTTTTCATTGTATGTATTCGGTATAGAGTCTCACTAAGCAGCTCCAAATCATAGTGATCCTCCTGTTTTCAGCCTCCCCAGTGAAGGGATTATAGGCATGCGCAACCACGCTCGGCTCAGCACACCCTGGGGGCAGAGCCAGTGCAGCATGCAGGACTGGGATTGAACCCCTGGTCCATGTACTTGCCAAAGCAGGCACATAGTCTGTTGAGCTATCTCACTGACCCTTAAAAGGATTTTTTTGACAAGAGTCTCAGACTACAAGAAACAACAGCAAAAGAAGACAACTAGGATTGCATCAAACTTTAAAGTGTCCACACAACAAAGAAAATCAGGAATGCAGATAACCTATACAATTGGATCATATACACATACAATATTCTGTCTAATATATAATGCAGCAAAGTACACATGAGGTTAATAGCTAGAATATGCATAAGGAACTAAATCTGAATAGTATGCTATGCCACCGAGTCCTGGCGTGGTGGCACATCCACAGCTCTGGGGAGGCTGAAAACAATGGGATCACTAGGAATCCTAGCTGCGGAGTGAGACCCTGTATCAAATACGTAAGAAAAAAAATCTGAATAGCAACAAAACAACCCAATTAGAAATTTAAGTAAGCCAGGAATGGTGGTACACGGCTATAATCTCAGTTACTTGAAAGGTTGAGGCAGAAGGATATCAAGTTCAAGGCCAGCCTGAAGAACTTAGTAAGACCCAAACATTTAAAACAAAGACAATAACCAAAGGGATGGGGATGCAGTTTACTGCAAGTCTGAGTCAAATCAAACCACTCCAAAATTATAAAAATTGTTACATACTCAAAAGGCACCCAAACCAAGCATCATGGCATATCCCTATAATCAGCACTCTGAGAGACTAAGGCAAAAAGACTGCAGTTTTGAGCCCAGCCACAGAAACTTAGCAAGAACCTGTCTCAAAATAAAAAATAAATGGCTAATGGTATAGCTCACTGTGCAGATTCAATCCCCCAGTACTGTGTGTGTGTGTGGGGGGGACTATAGTACCATACAATCCAGCACCATATTAGCACCATATAATCCAGCTATCCCACTACTGAGTATACAACCAAAGGAAAAGAAATCAGCATGTGAAAGAGACATTTGCACTCTAATTTAGGATGACTATAGATAATTATATACTTCATGTATTTCAAAAAGCTAAAAAAAAGATTTTGAAGGCATTTTACCATAAAAAAAAGACCAATGTTTGGAGAGATAAGTATGTTTAAACATTATAAAACATGTGTCACTGGTTGCCCCAATAATGTGTAAAATAGTAATGTTTTTGCCTATCAATCATTAGACAGGAGGAAACAAGGGAAATAAAAACATCAGAAGGACACAAAAGGAAGACAGAATATGCCAAAATATACCACTTCGGCATAAAGATTATTTTGAGCCCAAGTAAACAGCAGCAGAAACAAGAGAAAGATCTCTATCCCTCCTTATTGGCCTAAATGCAAGGCAAAACCTCTGTAAATAAGTTCCCTTTCCCTTCTTTACCAGGAAGGACAGAAGCTAATTAAAACAGACCTCTAGATCCTTATCAGTCCTAAAAAGGCACCACAAGAATCATACAAGCTTTAATAACTACACTTTATCTTTACTCAGTAGTTTTATCATTTATTTAGTTTCTCACAGTTTGGTACCTTGTCATTTCCTTGTTTTATTGTTCTTGTAAGATGATGTACAATCTCATAGCCTGATCACCCCTTTGAGTTCCCTATCACTTTGTGTTCCCATACATGTGCATAGAAATACATCTTTTTCAACCATTCCTCATGTGATGGACATCTTGGTTGTTTCCATATATATGCATGAAACATTAGTGAATTAAAAAAAAAGTAACAGTATTTAAAAACATAGATTCTTAAGGAAGAAAATTTATGGCTTATGTAGTAAAAGTGATTAACTTCTTAAAATTACTTACCTGTCTGTGGGTACTGTGGTATTTCAAAGGGTAATTGAGTCCTTGGATCTTGAAAATACTGAATGTTTTCAGAATGCTGAGGATATACTGGTACTCTAGTTAGAAATGGGCTGGACTTTGGAGGCACAGAATTCAGCTCTGTTCCAACATTAGAGGGCCCAGCTGAGGTAGCAGCTATGTTACTTACAGGAGTCTTGGGTGGAGAACCAATTTTACTGGAAAGAAAATTTTAAAAAGGCCAAAAGATAAATTACTATGTATGATGCTTCAGTTTTTCACAACATTATAAAGTAAACCATTAATAGGAAACAATTCAGGTATTTCCACTGTGACAACTAAGGCAAGGAATTTCACTGATACCTTACATATGCAAATTCTTAAGATCATAGTAACATATTTCATATTCCATTATGGGCAATAGGAAATGAAAACAAATCCTAGGTGAATAATTTATAAGTCCCTTTTTACTCATTAACAAAGTTTTCCTACTGAGAATTAAAAAAAAAAATCATGCTTAATACGTTCCCAAGATAAAATAGCTCACTAGTAGAATTATTTGGGACAAAGAAGACAGCCATGGTGTTTTCAATTAACAGTTACATTAACTGAAATATACACTAAGGAGAAAACATTTTTTGATCTAGTTAATAACCCTTACATCTCTGGCACCCAGAACAGTTCCTGGCACATGACAGGCACTCAGTAAATATTTATTGGAGAAATCAAATAGCTCCTGGCACTTGCACTCAGTAGGTACTCAGTAAATATCTGACGGGTGAATGCAATGATAACTCATAGAACTGACTCAATGGGGTCAGGAATAGCTCAGTAGAATAAGTGCTTGCCTGGCAAGTGCAAGGGCCTGAGTTCAATCCCCGGTTCTGTCAAAAAAAAAAGAACTGATTCAAAATAGCCAAACCTTCCCTCCCAACACAGAGTAATTTTCTTAGTTGATTAATTAATTAGCTCCAGAGGATCTTATAACAGCTTTTAAGAATATGGACAGAACTTTAAATATGCAGTAACTCAAAAAATATTGTTAGTAAGCAATTTAATATATCCTAACCATATTATAGTTTCCCTCAAACTAGCAAACTCCTTTGAAAGCCAAAAATATAAACAACTATGTAAATGGACTATTTTCAATTTAGTGTAGCAGATCTGTCTAGCTGCAAGTGTTTTACTTCTGCCTATAATTATGTATTAAAATGCAAGTGATAACTAAATAAATGTGGGTGAAATAATAAGTACAAATATCTTGGCTTAGAGTTTATAGATATATTTTAGCTATTCTTTCAATAAGAGGCAATAGAAAAATGACTAGGACATTATTTTAATAATAATGACTAACATGGAGCTGTAACTAAATGTATTCTAGGTACTATGCAAGTGCATCACATAGATTATCTGGTCCCTCAATGAAATAATTATAAAATTTGAATTTTTTTTTTTTTTTTTTCAGAACCAGGGATTGAACTCAGGCCCTTGTACTTGCCAGGGAAGCGCTTATTCCACTGAGCCATCTCCCTGGCCCCCAAATGAATTAATTTATTGAAATGATAAATTCTTAAGACTTATCAGGAAAAAGGCATCTAAATTCATGATTAAGGAGGTATGGTGGTACACACTTGTTCTGGGAGACAAAGGCAAGAGGATTACAAATTTTGAGACCAGCCTAGGAAACTAAGCAACTCAGCTACATAGACGCTGCCTCAGAATCTTTAAAAAAGGGCTGAGAATATAGCTCAGTGCAAAGGCCCTAGGTTCAATCCTTAGTCTAAAACTAAAAAATTCATGACAGGCAATATTCATAGCCTCATGAAATCATACAAGTTACCCCAAAATTTCAGAGTTATAGACAAAGTTAATCTTCAGTTATACCCTAGTCAGAGAACTAGATGACTATAATTTTATCTTCGATAATATCTAGCATTATAAGCTTTCCTTCCAAACAGTACCCTTTATGCTTCCGTGATTTGCCAGTGCTTTATTTTAGATTTCCACAAAGATCTTTTGGCTTTGTTATATAGAATTTTAGATGTAGCTTAGGTATCATCACTTCACCTCTAAAACGTTTTCTAGAAAACCTGAAGAATTAGTTCTCTTTTCGTATATTCCAACAATACAACTCCTGTACAGAACTTTTCAGAATATATTATATGCTATTTACATGTTTACCTCCCTAGACTATACAAGACAACCATTAGAGGCAGAGAATGTATCTATAATACTCCCTTTTCATTACCTGTACCAGTTATCTGGATGTTCAGCACATAACTACATGATCATTGTGAGATTTATTTACTATCAGGTTTTCTCCCCAGTCCGTTTTTTAAAAAAGTTAAGATACAGAGGCAGGAAACATAGTCTAAGTGTTAGAGTATGTGCTCTAATGCACAAGGCCAAGTTTGACTTTCAACACGAAGAAAATAAATTTGACCTATGGAGGTATATAATTCATTGGATTTTGGTATCTTCGTAAGATTTTTTTCAACTATCTTCGCTACTTGATTCTGAACATTTTCATTAACCTCAAGAGAAATCTGTATCTATTAGCATTCATGTCCCATTCCATCACTCATCTACTTTTTGCTAAAGATTTGCCTATTCTGGATATTCCACATTAATGGAATCATTTATCTGGCCTTTTGTATCTTATCTATCCTCTTTTATTTGACATATTTTTAAGATTCACTCATAAAGCAGCACATAAGAGCATATCACTTCCTTTTTAATAACTGAACACTGTACAGATAGAAAAGTTACACCACCTTGCTAAAATTCATCCCTTGAACATAAATAACAAGGTCTTCTAATTTGGTGTCAATCTAATCTTATTTTACACTAGTCACTAATGTAAGCCTACAGTTCTATAGGCCAATCTCAGTAGTCCATATAATTACCAATGAACTTAATAATACTACTATTTTATTTTCTTATATTCTTTACCCATATTATTCCCAGCAATATAAAATTTTTCCATCCTTGATTCTAATTATACTGCACTTCATTTTGTTTAAATGCTGTCTCTAAAACTACAGCATCTCTTAAAGTCGGATATGTCATGTCTCATGTATTTTCAATAATGTCACATCAAAATTTGGCTAAGTACAGAACTAAAATTTGGTAATCAGACATCGTTAATGTGCATGTTCTAAAATTGGATTCCAAGATTATACTCAAATGCAGAAGTACAGCATATATTACCATTATTACAAGAATTGACCATCAGCTTACATGTACCTAGCCTGATGCTTTTATCACAGTACACAAATAATAGGTACAAACAGACCATTTATGACCCACAAAATTTGAATATGCTTTAACTAAGATTTTAAATCTCCCCACACCTGTGATCTCAGCTCATGGGAGACCAAAGCAAGAGGACTACTGAGAGTTTGAGGCCAGCCTAGGTTACACAATGAGTTCAAAAACAGCCTAACCTGCATACTGAAACCCTACCTCAAAAAGAAAAAATGATTTTAAACCTCAAAAATATACAAAGTATGACATCTTAGAAGTAACTTTGTAAATCATCTGAAAAATTTAAAACTTTCTTAACAATGAAATCCTTTATCAAATGAAATCTTGTGCTGATAACAAATAACAGTAACAATGGCAGAAATAAAGCAAAGAGAAGATACTGACTGCTCACTAATTGGTGGGCACTACTCAAAATACAAGGTAGGGTTAACTCATTTAATTCTCACAACCAATATATGAAGTAGATATTTTTTTAAGTGAGGCTGCAGAGGGGAACTAGACTTTCACACATACAAAAGTACTATTTCATGTTGGCTTACAAAGGTATTTTAATTTTATGAATGAGGAAGACAGATTAAATAGCAGGCTTATAGCCAAAGAGCTAGGAAAAAGTGAGTCATAATTTAAGTCCAGAGTTTGGTTCCAAAGGTATCCCCCCACCTGTTTTCTTTGTTCTTTTTGAGGCAGGATCTTCCTACGCAGCGCCGGCTGGCTTTCAATTCATTATGTAGTCCAAGCTGGTCTCAAATATGCAATAATCCTCCTGCCTCAACCTCCCAAGTGCTGGGATAACAGGCATGTACCACCATGTCCAGCTCCCCTCTCAACTATATATCATTACAGAGTATGCAGTCAGTGTTCAGATTGAAATAGGGCTAGAGGTTCAGTCTCTCACCTGCTTAGGGTTCTACTTAATTTCTTTATGGCACCTCTAGGGAACCAATCCTGAAGTTCAAGAAAATAAAGTTATGAAAAACTCAATTCTGGTCCAACCACTATAGTATAGAGGAAAACAAAACTCAAGAGTTGAAATGACACTTGAATTTTGCAGAGGTATTCAGTTGCAAATCTTAAGTGGAGAACTCAAAATTTTTGGTGTGTAGTACTGCTTTTCCTACTAAATGAAACATTCTGCATAAAAATTGAAAGTGCTTTTTCCAGTATTTAAACACACACACACACAGGCACTTCCAAGGAGGAAATGAATGATATTAATCATTTATATTTAATACCTACTTTTCAGTTACAGACTCTGCAGAGGGCCCAGCAGCATTCTGACCATTAGGGCCAACTTTCCCCACTTTCTTCACAGTCTCCAGAGTTCTTAATGTACTGTCAGTACTACGTGGAATTAGCTGGGTAACACTGTTTTCTGAATTTGAAATTCCATTTGTACTTGGAACAATTTTCCCCGTAGTTTCAGTACTTCCTATGACAGAAATGACATTTCCGGCTGTGGTTGTGACAGTGCTGTTTACACCAACTTTATTTAGAAGAGGAAACGTTCTTACAGTTGCATTGATCTTTTTGTTCCTTAATCGATACCTGTTTAAAAAAATATATTGGTGAATATTGTTTAAAATCTTACTCTGAAGAAAAAAAATGGAAAATGTTTTAAAAAGGAAAACAGTCTTGGAAAGTTTTTTCAGCCAAAAATCTATCACATCAAATTCTATGACTGATGCCAAATTAAAAAATATATACTACCATATATGTATATGCAAGTATATACAGGCACATAAGATTAAATACACATTTATGCAAAGTATCTTTTTGAGAGTGGAAAAACAATGTTTGAAAATTTTGTATAAGTGGATTATGAAATGAAGAAAAAAAGATATGTAAGAATTGAAAGCATTGGACTGGCCAGATAGCTCAGTGGACTAAAGCACCTGCTTAGGCAGAGCGCAGCAGCTAGGGTTTGATCCCCAGGATGCACTGAGACTGCAACTGCCACTGGGCGTGGGGGCATGCACCTGTAATTTCAGCACTTGGGAGGCTGAAAACAGGAGAACCACTATGAGTCCGATGTATGTAGTGAGACCCTGTACTAAATACATTTTAAAAAAGAAAAACTGAAAGTATTTTTTTATTAAATTGTTAAAGTATAGAATAATTTTAAAATTTCATTCAAAATTTATTCTAAGCATTACACCAAAATGTATTACATTTCTCAGATTACTTTATGCCTAAAGTAAAAATTGTTTGGATTAAAGACTTTTCTGAGATGGGTGTGGTGGCAGACCTCTATAATCCCAGCACTTAGAGGGCTAGGAGTTCAAAATCAGCCTGGGCTACAAAGCTCAAGGCCAGTCTGAACTGCACAGCAAGACTCTGTCTTAGAAAGACAAAAAAGAAGTATTACCAGGTTGTAGTGGCATGCAGTAGATAAATACCAACATTCAAAGGCTGAAGGAAGAGGATAGCGAGAGATGTAGGTCAGGTTATGCTACATAGTGAGTTCAAGGCCAGCCTGAACTACATAGCAAGACCCTGTCTCAAAAACCAAAACAACAAAGGACAATAATCAGGGTAAGTGAAATCTTAACCAAGTGAGGTACAGTGAGTTATGAGGAAAGGATACATACGGGTATACTGGCATATGTATATTGGCATGTGAGCAACTATAAGCCTGGACTTACTGAAACCATACTTACTTTCTTTCTTTCTTTCTTTTTTTTTTTTTTTTTTTTTTGTCTTTTTTGAGACAGGGTCTCACTATGCAGTTCAGGCTGGCCTTAAACTCACTTTGTAGCTCAGGCTGGTCTCGAACTCACAACAATCCTCCTGCCTCAGCCTCCCAAGTGCTGGGATTACAGGCCTGCGCCACCACGCCCGGCTTTCTTTCTTTCTTTCTTGAGACAGGATCTTATTATATAGTCTAGGCTGGTACTGAATTAATTATTCAGGATGGCCTTGGACTCACAGCAATCCTCCTGCCTCAGTCTTTTGAATGCCAATAGTACAGGCTTGCACCATCATGCCCAGCCTTCCTATTTGTAACTTTTTAAAATTGCCCATGAGCTCTGCAAGTACTTATACCCTTCTTTACCCATTTTAAAATTTTGTCTCCACCATTAATCCCTCCCTTGTACATACCATTAACTCACTGGTCTCATATTATTTATCAACCTAGTAAAACCCTCATCTAATACTGCTCTTATTCTGTGCCTGTTCCCAAGTAGCTACATGTTGGTGGAGACAATGATTTTAAGCAAGGAAACAAGTCATTAACGTACCTCTTTACTAAGTTTACTTTCCTAGCTCTTAATATTCTTTTCCCCTTCATAGCCTATGATAATCTCCCACTTAACCAAGATGAAACCAGAAGAGAATTATCTAATGCCAATTCCACTGACCTTCCTGCATCTGTAACTGCACAATCTTCCTAAGAAAAAGAACAAAGATTCCAGCTTCCAATAAAGTCAATCTCTCCACTTGGCAGGTCCCCCAGCCTCAAGCCCAGACAGCTTTCTGAAGACTTCACTCCTATACTTATTTTTCTCATGTACCATTACTTCATTCAGGTATCTGTTATTTATTCCTAATTATCATTTCTCATGTCATTTTTCTTCTTAGCTCCAACAGGTACTAAATACTATACTTCATACTTTTGTGGTTTATGCTCGTCTCTTCTATTTCATTGTCAGTCCAGTGAGGTCAGATTTGCACTTCTTAGGCAGTTTTCTGTATTTAGCATATGATATAGGGTCTTCTGGACACTGGGTGTTTAATAAACATTTGTGCCATGAATATGGGAATAAGCTTTAAACTTCATATGGCCAAGAGAACTACTGATTTTCAGCCCCAAACCACTTTCCATCTCAATAAAAGATACTTTATGAAAGCTCCAAACCTTGGCTCCTTCTCTCGTTTATATTCTGTTTATCCTGTCAGCTACTTTGCAAAATGAATCCCAAATATGACTATTTTTCATCATTTCCACTGCTATACTTCTTTTTTTTTTTTTTTTTTTCTGGAACCAGGGATTGAACTCAAGCCCTTGCACTTGCCTGGGAAGTGCTTATTCCACTGAGCCATCTCCCTGGCCTCCACTGCTATACTTCTATGACCACACTACCAAACTGACACCTGACCAGTTAAATGATCTCCATTCATAGGCACCACAGTGATACTTCTTTTTGTTGTTGCTGCAGTAGTTGGGATCAAAATAAGAGATGTTTTACCACTAAGAGGCATTTGCAGCTCATCTTTCCTTCTTTTTTTAGAGGTACTGGGAATTGAACACAGGGCCTTCACATCAAGCTACATTCTCAGCTCTGTTCTTATTTTGAGACAAGGTCTCACTAAGTTACTAACAGTGCAGGCTGAGTACAAACTCAAGACCATAATACCTCTACTTTCCAAGTGCTCGGATTAGAGACATGTGCCACTACACTTGGCTCCACAGTAACACTTCTAAGACAAATTTAATCAAGTAAGCTCTATAATCATTTGCATTTGCAACATAACCACCAATGACCAAATTTCTTGGTGTATCCCACCAAACTATTGAAATTATTCATTTACATGTTTATTGTTCCTTTTTCCCCACTACAGGTCCTTCGAGCAGTACACATAATAATCTCTTATAAATATTTGTGAGCTAATCCACATTGCTGACGCTTCTGAGAATGCAGGAATTCTTTCAAACAGAATTCTAATATTCATTCTAAAGAGACTGCTGGGCCGGGCATGGTGGCGCATGCCTGTAATCCCAGCACTTGGGAGGCTGAGGCAGGAGAATTGTTGTGAGTTTGAGACCAGCCTGAGCTACAAAGTGAGCTTAAGGCCAGCCTGAACTGCATAGTGAGACCCTGTCTCAAAAAGACATTAAAAATAAAAAAAATTAAAAAAAATTAAAAATAAAGAGACTGCGAACACCTACATTTTGATTGGTTGATGGAAGAAAAAGTAGAAATAAAATTAATTTATCTAAGTTAAATAAACACTTATTGACCTTTTAGTTTTTAATGTAAACTAAAATTTCCTACTCTCAAAACTGATAGTAGCATGTATTTTAAATCAACTTGAGATAATGACACCCACTCCTCTAATCCTTTGACCCTTATTTTTTAAAATCTGTTGTAACAGCAATAAACAAGTATCAAACTAGTTGGAAATAAAAAAATAAAACTAATTGGGGAACATGTGGCTGTCGGTGGCCTCCGCGATATCTCACAGCTGCATCTTCCACTGCCTGGGTCTTGGTCCCGAGTCCCGCATTCACCTGTTGCGAAACTTGCTCACTGGCCTAGTGCGACACAAACGCATGGAGGCGACGTGGGCACAGGTGGACGGAATGTGGGGCTATGCGGAGAAGCTCATCGACTATGGAAAAATGGGAGACACGAAACACTAACGAACAAGCCATGTGCATGGCTGACTGAGAAAGATTTGATTCCAAAGCTGTTTAAAGTACTGGCCCCTCGGCTCCAAGGTCAGAGAGGATGGTGCAGATCCCAAATCGGAACAGCCTAGATCGGGCCAAGATGGCAGTGATCGCATATAAAGGGAATTGCCTCTGACCCCTGCCTCTACCTGGAAGAGACAGTGACCTTACACTTCTAAACCAGCTGCTGCAGGGGCTTCGGCAGGACCTCCAAAAAAACCAAGAAGCAAGTGTCTAGAGCTCCCACATAGAGCAGACACCAACAATTTAACTGGGCATCGAGTCTGGCTCTTTCCTGGCCATTGGAGTTCTTTTCATGTCAAAGGAAACTAAAGTTGTGAAATGGACAGTCATGGGGTGACCCTATGGTCTGGAGACCCAAATGGACATCTCATTGCCCCAAAGATAAAATTCCGTAATATGAAAAACAAAATAATAAAACTAATTGTTTGCTTTTTAGATACCAACAGAGTTTATACAACAGATATTTGTTAGGTACAAGAAATGCAAAGCTGAATAACACATGGATAAATCCAATGAAAAAACACATGTAAATAACTACAATGGGACAATTTTACAGTTATTAGTTGTAACTGCTATGTATAGTATTACTATGGTTTAAATGTGTTCATGTGTTGGAATTTTACTCCCCAATGCAACATCATTGAGAGGCAAGATGTTAAGATAATAGAACTGGTTTATTTTTTATTTATTTATTTCCACTGGCTCAGGTAGCCTTCAGGGCAGGTCTGGTAAGGCTTGAGGATCTGGAGATCAAACCACAGCATCCTGATTGCTTTGTTTAATGAGGCACTTAAACTGAGCTAATGGGAGGCCCCCAGGATGTAAACATAACAATAACGGGTTAATGCCATTATTACAGGTATGGGTTCTTGCTAAATGGCTGAGTTAAACTCCCTTTCTCTCCTTTTTCCCTCTCCCTCTTATGCATTGATTCTTTTTGCTTTTCCACATTCTACCACAGGATCAGCAAGCAAAACAGGTCTTCACATGTGCTCTTTCAATCTTGGACTTTGCATTTTCCAGAACTGTGAGTGAAGTACATTTTTCTTCACCATAAATTATCCAGTCTGTGAAATTCTATTACAGCAATATGAAATGGCCTAAGACAAGTTCTGTGGAATTAACACTATGAAGGTAATGAGGAGAGTGTGCTAAGGGAAAATATCTGAATATGAACAGAAGCAGCTTTCTACATAAAGAAAAAAGCACACAAGAGTATCTGTAATAGGAAAAAAGAAATTCATATAATACCACAACAGTGATTAACAATTATTTAAAAGCGTAATACTAGAAGGCTAAATTTAGACCAAATTTTTTTGTGCTGTACTGAGAAAGCAACTAAGAGTTTGAAACCAGACATGAGTACTTCCAGGAAAAGAAAATTTTTCGTCAACATGGAAAGGACAGGTTGAGACATAGGAAAGTATCAGGTAAATTGCCTGTGAAATAGTAAAATAAGTTGGGTTAACATATGAAACACTAAATATGATACCAGACATAAAATCTGGTCAACTATTTTGGCTATTATTATCTTTACTACTATCATAATTCAGGTAAAAAGATACTATAGTTCAGAACCAACTCCTGGACACAAGAGTAGAAAGCCAGCTTTAAGATATATGGAAAGTATAATGGATTTGGAGCTGGAGCACCAGTTGATGAAATGATAATGAAACCACATGGCTCCCATTCCGCAATGCTTTAATGTAAAACCTTCTAAGCAAGGTCCTCTCAAAAACTCTATTTTAAATTAAAAAAAAAAAAAAAAAAAAAAAAAAACTTCAATTTCAGGTATGGATTAGATAAATATATCTCCTATAATCTCAGAAATTATCTTGATGTGAAATTCTACATAGAGTTAGACAGAGTATAAATGACATTCTTCTGAGGATTCCTGAAGCCTCTCTAGTTCAAGAGGAAAAAAACACTCAAAGAGAAACACGTTGCTGTTCTTTTTTTTTTTAAACATAGATTTTCTCTATAAAACTAGTGCTATTATAGAGCTAATTATATGCACAGCTGAGTACTACCAATGGAAAAAGAAGACAAAAAATAAGACAGATACAGTCCAAGAGTTCTTACAAGGAAGGACTTGTAAGTAAGAAAAATATCAATAACTAGATCGGGGTGGCATAACCATGGCATGTGGACCAAAGTTGCTTGTTTTCATAAATAAACATTATAGCACTGTCCATTTTACACATTTCCTATGACTTTTTAAATATGGACTTAAATTTTTGTAATGAAATTGTATGGCACACAAACCCAATACTATTTAATACTTAGATTTTCTAGAAAAGTCTGTCAACTTCTAAAACAGACTACTAATTATCAATGTGATTGATATGTGTGACAAAGAACTTTGTTGTACAAATCAGGAATGAATCCTCTTTAAAAAGTGAAGGATGGAAGGCTAGAAGGAACAGCATTATATGAAAGACCTGAAAGAGCATAGTGCCATGCAAGAACTGACAGTATATCAGTGTGGCTTGAGTATAAGGCCAAATTAGGGAATGCTGTTATAAGAGATCAAAAAGGCAGCCCAGATGAGAAAATGCAAAGTCTTATAGAGCACAACCCAATTTTTTTTTAAATTTCAGTTTATTAATACATGTATGCAGTACATAATGTTTATGTTTTTTGCTGGAGTTGCTCATGTACATAACACACCAAAATCCATTTTTTCATCCCCTATTGCACCCCTACCCCCATCTCTCTCTTTTTTGAATGGTATAAGGAATTGAACTCAGGACCTTGTGCTTGTTAGGCAGGTACTGTACCACTGAGCTAAATAAATCCCCAAACCCTCCCTCCATCTCTTAATCCTTATTCCCTTTAAGAAAGATCTATTGCCCTCCTTCCTATTGTCTTATTGTTTTGATCTTTATTTTTACCATAGGTTTCTCAGATAAGAGACACCAAGTGATAATTAAACTTGTGTGCCTGATATTTCACTTAACTTTATGGTCTCAAAATGTATCTATTTTCCTACAAATGACTAGTTTATCTTCCTTTATAGCAGAGGACTCCAGTGTGTATAAATACCACATTTTTTTTAATCCATTCATCTGTTGATGGACATATAAGCCATTTCCAAGATTCAGCTATTATGAATTGTACTACCATAAACACATATATGCATGAATCACTGTAATAGGATGTCTTTAATTCTTTTGGGAAGAAATCTAGATGGGAATAGCTGTGTCAGATGGAATTTCTTGTTTCAATTTTATGAGGAATCTCCATACTGATTTCCATAATGGTTGTACTAGTTCATATGATCACTAACAGTGTAAAAGAATTTTCTTCCATGCAGCCTTTCTAATATTCATTATTATCCGACTTTTTTTTGATGGCCATTCTTTCCGTAACCCAGATTTTCTATCTTTAATCTTAGGGTAATAAAAAATATCAAAGACAGATGCACAGGAGTAAGCTACACTTTTAAAGTATTGCTCTCTGTTTTCTGACAAATAATGGGAGAGCAGATGAGCAACAGCTGATTTAAGTATGGCTACTTAGGAGGCAACAGTGAATTTAAGAAAGGGGATATGAGCTGTGACTGTAAGGATACAATAAAGAAAGGTAAAAGGTATGTCAGAAACTGAATTGGCAGAACTTGCTAGACGATTAAGTAGGGAAAGCTGAAGGAAAACCAACTGTCTCTAATAAAATGGTATAGACACAATGGACAGGGTACACAGACAAAGAGTAGGATGGAGAATGGGGTATATGGAAGGTAAAATTAACTCATTCAGACCATAAAGTATATAAAAGCAAGATGGAGATGTTCACTAAGAATTGATGCACATGCCTATTGTTCAGCAGGTTAAAGAATCATGGATTGTAGGTATGAAATGATCTCAAAATAAGGTCCCTGGATAAGGTCTTAATCATTTATTAATCTTGTATCCACGTTAATTTCTAATGGTTTCAAAAGAAAGTTATTTTTTGCAATTTAAAGAACCTAAAACATAAATTTATTTGTACTTGTGAGTTATCACAGACTCAAGACTGTGTATGACAATCTCATAATGATCAAAAATGAAACCCATGTGAAACAAAATTCTCAAAACTTACTTTTCAAGCTCTTCCTGAGAATGGGCAAAAGTACAATTTGTTCCTCGTGGACAACCCCCTTGCTGTCGCAAATCTCGGCACATGCTAGTCTTGTATTTGCTGTTTGGCTGAGGCTACAAAAAGGAAAACATTCAATATGTGGGGAAAAGATTTCAATTATTACTCACTCTTGGAAGTTCTTGTCCTTGTCTATATCTGCAATTTTTAGTGGAACCGGGGATTGCACTCAGGCCCTTGCACTTACCAGGCAAGCGCTTATTCTACTGAGCTATCTCCCTTGCCCTATATCTGCAATTCTTACTATGAAACAATTACCATTCCATTGTTTTCTGTTGTGTATCATGGAGCACAACTCCAAGATGACATTTTATATTCTTTCTAGAGAGTATTTGAAACTGGCTCAAACTTTATTTATTTCTCAGGCAAAACAATGTCTAAGAAAAAAAGCTAAGAAATATTTTCATACTAACTCATTGTTGTCTTAAAATTGTGTCACCAAAACAAATTTCTTTTAAGTTATATTTTTGAAAAGCTAAAAAAAAGCTATATGTGGCCATGCCCACAATCTTAGCACTTAGTAGTCTAATAAGAGGAAAACTGCTACATATTTAAGGCCAGCCTGGGCTACAGAGTGAGTTCAAGTCCAGCCTGAACTACCCAGCAAGACCCTGCCTCAAAAAAAAAAAAAAAAAAAAATGTTTTATTCACTTATAGCTTTCTCAGGAACAGTAAAATATAATTTACTTAAAAATGAAAAATTATTAATTCACCCTGGCAAGTGTGAGGTCCTGACTTTGACTCATATTTATGTGACTGATAAAATAAAAACATCATTTAGCTCATATTTGAGTATTACAAAGTCTAATGAATAAGATTGAAAAGATAATACTCTGTAGATTTACTCCCAATTCTGTTACTGAGAGCATCATCTTAGATGTTAATTTACCTCTTTAAGTTGCGACTTGTAAATAGCAACTACCTTGCAGACAGTTATGAGGATTAGAATTAAGTTATGTAAAGTACTATTCATAGGAACTGACTCGTTATATGATTTTTTTTTCTTTTTCTTATGTATCTAGTACAGGATCTACAGGGTCTTACTACACAGATGAGACTTGTAGTAATCCTTTTGTTTTCAACCTCCCAAGCACTGGGATTACAGGTGCACACCACCACACCATCTTAATTGCTGTCTCAGTACACGGGGTGGGGGGTGGGGAGCACATGACCCACAATAGTTTAGTAAGTAGAAGTTATTATTAGAATTAAGGATTTAACTTCTTGAGAAGAATGAAAATATCATGAAAATTTGAATTCCATGCTTTTCTTTTTTTTTTTTTCCGATGGACTCCCTGGTCCCAATTCCATACATTTTGTAAATGAAATTTATTTGGGAGCTAATAAAAGAGGTAAAAGTGACAACTTCCCACAAAAGAAAAGAACCGAACAAAATATCTCAACGGAATCAATACTTATCAAAACAATTTTAAAATTTAGTGAACTCATATCCAAGATATTCTCTAAATTTTGCTGTACAATGAAATGCTTATCAGCAACCTACACTATAAACTGATTTTCTTTCAAAATAACAGATAAAACTTCTGAGAGGGCTGGGGGCATAGCTCAATGGAAAAGTGCTTGCCTAGCATGTACAAGGCACTGGCTTCACTCCCTAGCATCACACAAAACCAAAGCAAAACTAAACCAGCCAACCTTATGAAAGAGAAGAGTTACATAACGACTCTATTAACTAATAGATTAAGATGTACACAATGAAACTATTAGAGATAACAGTAGTCAGAAGTGCAACAAATGTGCATACCTGAGGTGTCTCATGGCCTTTTCTACTATAATTTTGTATGAAGTCCACAAGGCCATGAACTACTGTTTTAACAGCTACCATTGCATTCTCTAGCTGCTCCCAAGTTGGTGAAACAGCATCTAAAATAAATGTCAAAGGGATGGAGCAAAAAGAAAAAGGTGTTACCAGCTATTTTTTATGGTACTTACCTCCAAGGCAGACAAAGTACAAGCATGTGAGCAATTCCCCACATACCTGGATTAGGGTCTATGTTTGCAAGAAGCTCTAAATGAGGTCTCAGTCTATTTAAGTTAGCTGGGTCACCTGTTCGTTGCAAAACAATTGTCAACTCCTGGACACTCTTTGCAAATGATTCTGGAGATTGCAGCTAACAAACAGAAAAGAAAATATTTTAGTCTGGGTCCAATGAAACACATTTATTCAAATGCTTTCAAAAGATCAGATATGTAACAGGTTTTCAAGTGTCTTCAGATTCCACAGAAGGAATATCAGCGATGAACTAAATTGTCACCTCAGAATCTGCCCTATGAAACTCATCATTAGACACTTAGAAAACACTTATAACCTGTGTTTATTCTCTGGAATTGGAATATACATAAAAATGGAGACTGTAAGTCTAAGTGCTTTTATGGTAATAAATTGATTCCCCGTTATATCCCTTAATTTTGAAAATTAAAAAGTAATAATTTTTAAAAAGCCTATATGGCCTGCGAGACAGCTCAGCAGACTAAGCACTTGCTTAGGCAAGCACAGGGACTGGGATCCCAACTCCAGTACCAAACACTGTGCTGAGCTGGTGATGGAGTCCATGCATGATGACACACACCTGTAATCCCAGTGCTGGGGAGGCCAGGCATAATGATACACCCCTGTAATCCCAGCAATTCAGAGGCTAAGGCAGGAGAATCACAGTGAGTTCAAGATCAGCCTGAACTACGTTTCAAGACCCTGTCACAAAAAAAAAAAAGTAGAAAAAACAAGGCAAACTGAAATAGTCCCAAGGGGCTGGGGATATAGCTCATGGGCATAAGCACCTGCTTGGCAAGCTCAAGGTCCTGAGTTTGATCCCCGATACAGCAAAAAAAAAAAAAAAAAAAAAAAAAGAAAAAAAAGAAATAGTCCCATTATAAAACATAAAATCTCCAACTATCTCTCTAGTTCTTTATTTATTTTTATTTTTTTGCAGTACTAGGGATTGAACTGAGGACCTTTCACTTGCCAGGCAAGTGCCTATTCTATTGAGCTATCTCCCTAAAACACAGACAATCTTTGACTTACAATGGTTTGATTTAGGATTTTTTTGATCCTTACAACAGTGGAAATCAATATATACTCAGTAGAAATAGTATTTCATAGTTTTGATATTTTCCCAAACCAGTAATATGCAATATGATTTGTGTGTGTCTTTTTTGAGACAGGATCTTGCTATGCAGTTCAGTATGGTCTTGAACTCACTCTGTAGCCCACGTGGTCTTGAACTCAAAACAATCGTCTTGCCTCAGTCTCTCCAGTGTTAAGATTATAAGGGTACGCCACCACACCAGACCTGCAGGACGATACTCGTAAAATGCTAGGCACTGGCTATAGCTCTTATGTGAATCACGAGGGTAAACAACATGCTATAGTAGATAATGCTGCTGAGTTACAGAGTTTGGTAGGTTAAATGCATTTCAATATAGATGAGTTTACCAGGATTTAGGTAGAAGAGCATCTTTATTCCAATACTTTTTAAAGTAACAACAATGGTATAAAATCAGTATCTTTGGGGACAGGGATATAACTCAGTGGTACAAGCACCTGCTTTGCAAGTACATGGTCCTGAGTTCAACTCCCAGTAACAAATAAATTAAATAAGTAAAATCAGTGTCTCTAATTTCACAAACCTTATCAATGATAGACTGCATGTGTGATTTATGAGCCAGATCACCATATAAGAGTGAAGACCACTGCTCAGGTGAAATGCGAAGTCCTGCTTCCATAGCAATATGAACAATCTGGGCATCGTGTTCTCTGCGTAATGCCTCATAACTCCGAAATTCCTCCTTCAGCTGCATCAGAGAAGAGTCTTCATCCCTCTTGGTAACCTAAAAATTAAAAATCAAAAAAAAAAAAAAAATTCTAAGAACTGATTTCTTCTTTTTTCTCCTAAGCCAATTTATTTATTTTTGGGGGAGGAATAAGAGGGATAAATAATGTCTAAACCACCAATTCTTTTTGGAATAAAACAGAACTTACACAAATAAATACACAATTCTTGTCATCGATCAGTTCAGCAACTGGTAAGGAAAAGATGACTGAACAGAAAATTATAATAAGAGTGCAATTATAAGGCTCTATAGCAACAAAGAGGAAAGGCAATTAAATCTGATTGGCAAAGAAAAAGATCTTCCAAAAGGATTCTCCTAGCTGAATACCACATGAACCATATCAACATGATCTACAGTAAGGAAGAGAATTCTATAGAGTAGCAAATTGTAAAATAAAGACATGAAAGGAGAGGATACACTTAAAGCGTAAGATATATAAACCACATAAGAGTCACAGAAGATATTATATACTGCATATTATGGTAAGAAATATCCTGCCAAGGAGAAGCCACTGAGGACTTTTAAGCAGAAAAGTGATGTAATCAGATTTACATTTTAGTAAACACCACTTTGGTAGCAGCAGAGGTTGATAAAGATACACAACCAAGAACTCCAGTCAGAGAAAAACACTAGGTTTCATCTCTAGCATTACCAAAAGAAAGGAAGAAAGAAAAAAAAAAAATCAAGGAAATTAAATCAATAGGTAGACATACATATTAGCACTATCACATGATAATTAAGAATTTTCTGCCACCACAGAAATTATCAACTTTAAACTTTACTGGGCTTACTTACATGACTTAAAACTACAAATTCAGAAGTTATACAAGTTATTCCACAGTCATATAAAACGAAACTAGTGACGTTTTCTAGTAATCCAAACATGGAAGTACAAGGTTTTGATGATTTTTACAAATATACACTTATGGGGCCAGGGAGATGGCTCAGTGGAATAAGTGCTTCCCTGGCAAGTGCAAAGGCCTGAGTTCAATCCCAGTTCGGAGGAAGGAAAAAAAAGTTATTCTTGAACCACTAACACTTGCCAATGACTAATGATAACTGAGTTTGCTATGATTTAGAATACATAAGATTAGTCTAAGTTCTAGAATTTAGATTGTACAAATCAGGTGAAGTATTCAAAACTTATTTTTCCCCATTAGTAAAGGAAAACAGCAACAGACTACTTCATCAGTTGCTTTTATTGCTGTTGCTGGTATATCAGACAACAGTAATATACCTCCAAGAACATGAATATTGAGGAAATCAAGCAACCATTTGAGAATTATAGTTCACAACTGTCCTTAAGAATCCATAAATACATTAGAGAAGAGTTTGGGACACTCAAAATACTTGATCAATAAAATCGTACATATTTAAGAAAGAATAGGGGGCCAGGGAGATGGCTCAGTGGAATAAACGCTTCCCTGGCAAGCGCAAGGGCCTGAGTTCAGTTCCCAGTTTCGCCAAAAAAAAAAAAAAAAAAGGAAGAATAGAAGATATCTCAGTGCATGCCTACAATTCCAGCCCTTTGGGAGTCTGAAGCAGGAGGATCACAAGTCAGAACCAAGACTGGGCAATATGATGATTTAACAAGACATGTCTTAAAACATAAAAAGGTTGGAGATAAAGCTCAGTACAAAGGTTCAATCCCTAGTATTGGAAAAGAAAGGGCAGGGAGAGTAGAGTATGAGTAATCACTATATTCTACCATAACCTACTTAAATACAAACTAAAGTATCAACCTAAATAGAAAAAAACAAAACCACTTAAGTAATAGCACTCAGCACTAGATAGGGCATAGAGTACCCTGAGCAGTGTAACAATTTAAGTAGTAAAGAACACAGGTGGCTAACAAAGTCCATCCTATTAAAAACAATATGCACCAAAACCATCTGTGAAGTTCTGAAAGACACACTCTTGTCCACTGAATCAGAATCCTCAAAGATAACTAAAAAGTACATATAAACATTCAAGTACCACTTCAGATAAGCTCAGTCAGAATCTCTAGTGTCCTGTATATTTTTAAAAGCTCCATAGATGATTCTGACATGTACCTTCAGTTGAGAACTACTGCATTAAATATGAGAATCACTATTTTCACTTGTTCTGATTCCACACTTAGGTTGAATATGCTTTACAAGACAATAAATCTGTGAGAATCCAAAGCATTAAAAAATTGTTCATCTCAGGGGTATAGCTCAGTAAGAGAACATTTGCTGAACAAGTATCTCTAGTTCTGGGGGATAGAAATTACATTTCTCATTATGAATTAATAAAATCAATAATCTCAAATTAATAAAACTGATAATCTTTTGTGTTATCTTGGTTAGGAAGATACTGATCTGGAACAAAGAATCTACTGCACGTGTTTGTCAGCTTTTCATGTATTCAGTACAGGTTGTAGACCCATGTAGTGGTCTCACTACACAGATCAGACTCCTAGCGATCCTCCTGTCTTCAGCCTCCCAAGTGCTGGGATTACAGTGCACATCATGACTCCCAGTCTCATTTGCCATCTCAGTAGGCCCTGGAGGTAGAGCTGGCACAGCACTCCTGGGATCGAGTCCTGGTCCCTGTGCCTGCCTAAGCAGGCACTTTAGTCCACTGAGCTATGTGGCTAGCTTTTTCTTTCTTTCTTTCTTTTTTTTTTTTGTCAGCTTTCTACTGCTAGTACACAATTCCTGACACCTGAAATTTCAAGGAAGAGAGGTTTAATTTAGCTCACAGACTCAGGGGATTCAGTTCATGAATAGCCTCAAAGGCATAATTATAATAGCAGAAAGGTGTGGAAGACAAAAAATGCTTAGCTAAAGCAGAATAGGGCTACAGTGCCAAAAAGGAAGGGGCAAGGGACCAGATATAGTACCCACGGTCACACAATACAATGATTCAACCATGAACATCCAGAAGTATGCTGTGCCAATGCCTCTGGTGTCTCAATCAAATTGACACAATTAAGCCAATCAAACTGATACAAGATTGACCTACACATTATATACCCATAAAATTCACATCTCTAAACTGATAAAGATGAGTAAGAGACCTTGAATAATGTTGAGTTTTCTAAACATCACCTCAATGAGGTTTTCTGGCAGTTAAGTCAGCCTGACATTATTTTACTCATCCAAATATAGTGCTTTAACATTTTAAACTATTCAGCAGGATGCATGAAATAAGAACATAAAACTGAAGTAACTTTCTAAATCAGTATAATTCAAATGTCAGATCAGTACTAGCTATAGGTGTATGATAATCATAAACCAAAGTTAGCATGAAACCTATTAAAAAAAACACCATATACAGTATCAGTGGTGCACAGTGTGAAAATAGTTATTTCAGGATGACAATCTGTGTAATTTTAATGCCTAGCTAAAAGAACAATGTCTGAGGAATCAAAGGTTCATTTCAACTGCTGCCTTTCTAAGGACATGAAATCAAGCACTCTGAATATCAAGCAGATAATACACAAGCCTCAGTAAGTATAGTTAAATGAATCTACCTGATCACGTTTGCATCATCAATTACCTGTTATTGAAAACTGAGCAGTCTGAAAAGGAAATTTTTTTTCTTTTGTATTATTTTTACTTTTAGGGCTTTAAAATAAGCAAGAGAGCCTAAACAATCATTGGTTTCAAAAATACATGTTTTACTTTCACAGAAGCTTCTATTTCCAAGTCCTTGTTTCTTGCTCAAGAATTGGATGATAATATAATTTTTATATAGAAACTTAAAAGGATTCAACATGTTTCCTACTTCTTACTGTTCGCTACCCACTGGCCCACTGATAATGACACTATGCTTTAAAACATTCTATTTCTCCCCCAAACAACAATACAAACAAAAAAAAATCCTACACAGAATGCAGAGTGAGTTAATTGCTTAAAATTTCACTTTCTTGTCATTTCTAAAATACACAGGCCACTTTTAGGTCTAAAGGCTTTAATCACTACAGTGAAATAAAAAAATGGGTTACAGAGTTAACCAAATCTAATGACATACAATATGGTCTCTGAGACCTTTTCCTCATTCCCCCTTTTTTTGGGAGCAGTACTGGAGAGTGAACCCAGGGCTTCTGCACACATTCCTTGATCACTTTTTTACTTCAAGACAAAGACTGTAAGTTACCAAGGCTTGAAATGAACTTGCAATCTTCCTGTCTTAGATTCCCAGAGTGCTGGGATTCTACATGTGTGCCATCATAATCTGGTTCTGATTCTGTTTCAAGATGATAAATGTAAATAAATACATAAGGTTTCTTTAGTCCACTTTCACTATCCAATTTGATAATTTTTTCTGTTCAAAGTCCAAAGATGATCAAACTATTTCCTTATATTCTGTTCAGTGCCTCACATACAGGCATGTAACTTTTAGATAGCTGTTTAATGTTTACCTTAAAACACGAAGCTCGATACAGTAGTTGCACAACATGACCAATACTTGTTTTTGATGCCTGAGGAAATCTTGGTTCTAGTCTTTGCACAACAAAAAGTACCAGAACTTTCCGTGAGAGAGCAGAACCATCTTCTAAAGCCAGCAACACGAGCTTCAAGGCCTCTTCTTGCATAGCTAGAAATATTAAGGTACACGAGCTCATTATCCTGCAGATCGTGTCTGTCAAAGGGATCTTTGGGAATTAAGTTTGTGAGAGTTCATTACCCACAATCTGTACTTAAAGCACAAAAAGAGAATATAGTTTCTAAAATACAGTTATTTAAGAACTAATGAAATAGCAGAAAATATATTTCTTTCTAAATAACTGGAAAACAACATAAGTTAATAAAGTATCTTCTGTAGGTAAACAATAAATAATAAATTAAGGTGAAATGATAACTCATAGAATACAAAGAACTGCGCTGACAATAATATGCAGCAAGGGACAAAGAGTAGGCTATGTATAACATTGTAACTCTGAGCTGCGTGTGGTGGTGCAGGCCTGTAATCCCAGCGCTGGGAAGGCTGAGGCAGGAGGATCATTACAAATTCAAGGCCAGCCTGGGTCACATAATGTGCCAGGCCAGCCTGAACTGCAAAAGTGAGATTCTGTCTCAAGAGAAAGAAAAAAAAAAAAAGATTACTACTTTACCTTCAAAAACTATTTTATATAAAACTTTAAATTTTTTTATGTTTTTCAGGGCTAGGGAATGGATTGCAGAACCCCATGCAAAGAAAAAAAGTACTGCACAACTAAGCTACACCTCAGCCCTGTATTTTATACATAATTTTAAAAGCACATGAGCCTCTGGCTACAATACCTAAAGATGCAATACCTAAAATATCTAATGTCATAATATATTCTGAATCAAGTCATGATGAAACATTAGGAAAACCTAAATTAAGAAATAGTCTATGAAATAAGTGGCCTATATTATTCAATAACATCAATGCTATGCAAGACAAAGGAAGGCTGAAAATGGTTTTAGTACAAAATTGTTTCAGAGGGCTGGCCAAATAGCTCAGTGGATTAAAGTGCCTGTAAGGAGAAGCCAGGGACAGGGCTTCAAGCCCCTGGGCCTGAAGTGCCAGCCAAGCCCCCAGGGCACGCTGAGATTACCCCCAGGGTAATTGAGAGCATGGTGGCAAGCGCCTGTAATCATAGCACTTGGGAGGCTGTAAACAGATGACTCACTACAAGTCTGATCCAGTAGTGAGACCCTGAACACCCTATAGAACCTTCCCTAAAATAAACAAAAAGAAAATAATATAAGGGGCCGAAGAGATAGCTCAGTAGAATAAGCGCTTGCCTGGCAAGTGCAAGGGACTGAGTTCAATCCTCAGTTCTGCCAAAAACTAAAAAATTAATAATAATAAATAAAATAGTTTCAGACTAAAAAAGAGATGACAAGAGTAACTGTGAATGGATCTTACACTAGTAGAAAATAAATGTTAGAAAAGACACACTTGTTCAAATGTCTAAAGCTACAGATTGTAGTACTACATCAATGTCAAGTTTTTTTTTTGTAGTACTATATCAATGTCAAATTCTGTCAATCTCATAAATGTACTATTACACTGAGTATCCTTATTTTTAAGAAACTAAAGTACTGAGGGTAAAAGCACATAAAATATGTAATGGTACTCTTAATGGTTCAAGAAAGAAAGAAGGAAAGGAGGATGGACGGATGGATGGACGGACGGACGGACGGAAGGACGGACGGACGGACGGAAGGAAGGAAGGAAGGAAGGAAGGAAGGAAGGAAGGAAGGAAGGAAGGAAAAGAAAAAACAGACAGACAGACAAGGATAATATGCCACAATAATAAAAACTGGTAAATGCAGAGGAGTATACAGGAAATTGTTTCCATTGGTTTTTAAGCTTTTCAGTAAATTTTTAATTTATGTTTTCATTGGATTCTTTTGAGACAGGGCCTTGCTATGTAGTTAAGGCTGGCCTTGAACTTTTGGCAATCCTGCCCTAATCTCCCAAGTGCTGGGATAACAGGCATGCACCAGCTTCTGAATAAATCTGGAATTACTTCAAAATTAAAAATTTATGACTAGGACCTGGGAGATGGCTCAGTAGAATAAGCACTTGCCTGGCAAGTGCAAGGGCCTAAGTTCAATCCCTAGTGCCAGAGGGGGTTAAAAAAAAAAAAAAAAAAAAAAAAGTATGGCTATCAATCAAAACAAACTTTAAAAGTAAGATGATTTTTTTAAATATAGATTCAAAATCAAATCCTCTTTTGCCAGGTGAGGCTTTTAAGGCCCTCAGAAGTGACTAAGCCAAGGTACTATAACTGGCAGTAAAACTGGAGTTAGAATCAAGGATTTAAAAAAAAATTGTTTAATGTAAATTGCACATAAAATTAACCAACTAAAACTGAACAGGAAAAAAAACACACAGAGTCAGGAATAGCTCAGGAGTGAAGGCACATGCTATAGGCACAAGGCCCTGGTTTACATCCCTGGTACTGCAAAAATAAAAAAAAGTATACACTGCAGTGGTATTTAGTAAATTCATAATGTACAATTATCAACTATCTGGCTCTAAGACATTTTCATTACCCCCAAAGGAAAGCCTGTAAGTCATTAAGCAGTTAATTGTCATATGCTACATTTCTTTAACCTAATATAGTTACTTTAAATGTTCAACCACATGTAACGTTATCAATAGCCCATTCTTTTTTTTTGTCTTTGAGACAGGGTCTCAGTATGCAGTTCAGGCTGGCCTTAAGCTCACTTTGTAGCTCAGGCTGGTCTTGAACTCAAAACAATCTTCCTACCTCAGCCTCCCAAGTGCTGGGATTACAGGCACGCACCACCATGCCTGGCTTCATTTTTATGGCTGAATAATATTCCATTTATTAATGCATCACATTTTGTTTACCCATTTACTTGTTCACTACAACTAGATTGTTCCACTTTTTAACATTTGTGGAGCCAGGGATATACTGTGGAGCCAGTGGCATAAGCACCTGCTTTGCAAGTGCAAGATCCTGACTTCAAATCTTTGGCACCAAATAAATAAATAACACCCCCCCCCCCAATTTTTTGTTGTTTTTTGGAGGGGAAGAGGGGTTAGTACCAGAGACTGAACTCAGTACCTTGTGCTTACCAAGCAGGCACTTATGTCACTGAGCTATCTCCTTAGCCCACACCCTAAAATTAAAAAAAAAAAAAAACTGTGAATAGAACTCTGGAAATATTCATCCTTTAGGATTGGGCAGATAGCTTGGCAGCATAAGCACTTGCCTGGTAAGCATCAAATCCCGTTTTTGATACCTGGTACCACAAGTTGTGCCAGCCCCAGATCCCTGGCCACCCAAGAATCCGGTGTGGTAGCACACACCTGTAATCCCTGCACTAGAGAGGCTAAGGAGGATCACTAAAAGTCCAAACTGTGTAACAATACCCTGTATCAAAACAGTAATTAAATTTTTTAAAACAGGTTCATCTTTGTGGCAAATTTAACTTCAGAGATATTGCCTAATTGTTTTCCCCACAGCAGTGTACCAATTTATATGACCACATTTCCATTACCTTTGTTACTTTCAACTTCATTTTACTATGTTTTACTACACAGTTCAGATTCAGTGATCCTCCTATCTCAGCCTACCCAATGCTGGGGTTACAGGCATGTGCTACCATGCCATGTCTCAGGGCCAGCACAGCATGCGGTACTGGAGATCAAACTCAGGACTTTGCACTTGCCAAGCAGGTGCTTAGACCACTGGGCTATCTCCTCAGACCTACTTTACCCATTTTATAATAACACAGATAGGTATGAGGACTGTGTTACTATGGGTTTCTTTTTTCTTTCTGCAATCCTAAGGACTGAGCCCAGGTCTTCTGCAATGAGCTACATTCCCAGTCCTTTTAAATTCTATTGTTCTATTGTGACAGAGGATCTCACTAAATCATGCAGGCTGGGTTTGAACTTGGTGATCATTTAGTCTCACCCTCTCAAGAGTACTGGGACTACAAGAATGCTTTTCTTTTCCTTTCTCTAGTCTTTATGATTTCCTTTCTAACTTTCCACTTCTGATTCTCTTTATTCTTGTTTTTCACTGTCTCCTTGTCTGTTTTGAAGGCGCTAGAGAGCAAACTCAAGCCTTAAGCATGATACATAAGTACTTTACCACTGAACCACACTCCAAGCTCTCTCTGAAGTTTTCATTTACAGTGTATTTCCCTAGTAAGTAAAGGAATTCAGTCTTTTCGTGTACTTGTTGGTATCTGTCCCTTTGAAAGATTTTTTTTTTTTTACAGTACTGACAAACTCAGAGGCTCATATGTGCTAGGAAAATACTCATCACTCTGAGCCCTTTTATACTGGCTTGTCCTTTTGTTGTTGAGTTGAAGAATGAGAAAGATCTGATAGTTAATCTGATGCTTCTTAGTTTAAAGTTAACATGAAGAAATATCCAAAGGTAACATTCTTAAATAATATAAAATTTACACTAAAAAATACTGTAAACTTAAATATGGAATGTAGAAAATTTGAAAAGACATACATGGTACCCATCCATAACACAGTTGTCAGAAAGGTTTCATCTATTCTACTTTTCTAGTTTTCTGGCTGCAGTTTTGATTTTTGACTTATGGTGATGTATTTTGAAATAAGTCCCACATACCATAATACTTTACCGTTAAATACAAAAGAATATGAGTAAAACTTTTAAACATTTAATGATTATCATACCTAACAAAAAGTAATACATATATTTCTTTTTTCTTTCTTACTTTTTTTTTTTTTTTTTTGCGGAACCAGGGATTGAACTCAGGCCCTTGCGCTTACCAGGGAAGCACTTATTCCACTGAGCCATCTCCCCAGCCCATACATGTATTTCTTTACTATAATCTAGTATTCAAGCCATTTTCTGTTTTTCCTACTGTTGCAAAGATGCCTTCTGATAGTGGTGTAAGTATCCAAATAAAGCCTATTTTGCTTTTAGTTGATAATCTTTGGACCGTTTTTTGTCTTTTGTTTGAAACAGATCTTGCTCCTGTGTCAGTCTCCCAAGTACAAGGATCACAAGTATGCACTATCACACCTTGCCTGGGCTGTTTTTTGAGACAGGTCTCACAATAGTCCAGGATGGCCTTAACTAGCTACAGGTTCAGACTGGAGGATTGAAGCCAAGACCTCATGCAAGTTACACAAGCATGCTACCACTAAGCCACATCTCTAGCCCAATAAAAAGAATTATTAAAAAAGAAAACAAGGAAGTACTAACCATGAAAGAATCATACTCTCTCTGGTAATTGTTTTTTCAATTAATTTTTATGTCTCCCAAGTTTTAAAAATAGTCAAGAGTATTTTTCACCCTAGACAGAAAAAAATGGTTTACCTTTCTTTGACTAGTTACCTGCGCAGTCTTAGACTTCTTCCTAGCTCAGACTTCTAAAAAGTTTTAACTGCTGTCACCCATTTCCATGATGGTTTAAATTAAGTGAGAAATTTGTTCTATAACACCAAGATACCTATAATACTACGTATGACTAACAAAAGAAATTCATCTTTAATTATGCCAAGATACATATGTATAAACATGGATGAGTTCTCAAGATTTTTACTTAACAAGTAGAAACTGGAATCTCAAGCTCTGATAACCAACAACAAAGCTGATATGGTGCTCTATCTTACCTGGTCCTAGAAACTGGCATCCTCGAGCCCTGACAGCAGCCCACAGATTGGCAGATAACTGCTGAGGATTTTGGTGTTGTAATATTAGTTCTGTTACAGTTCTTTCTCCAAGTGAACGTGCTGCTCGCATGGCTCTGACTCGACCTTCTTCTTCCACCAGCTGACAGTTTACAAGTGTCACCAATTTTCTTTGCATTGGACGGCTCAGTGCACTCTGGTTCAAACTAGCTACACCTTTTAAGAAAAGTGAAACAAAGGGAACTAAACATTTTTCAATAAAAATGACACTAAAATATAAATAAATAAAACTTTAAAAAGATTAAAAATGACACTGTTGGGGCAGGGATGTAACTCAGTGGAATAAGTGTGTGCCTGACAAGCACAAAGTCCTGAGTTCAATCCCTCAAAGCCCCCTAAAAAGACAATTTTGATTATCTACATTTAACATTAAGTTACTAACAACAACTATTTTGTCTCTGATTATTAACATTTTAAGACTTAATTTTCATGACTTCAGAATTTATTTTGCTCTCTTGTTTACTGGATTGTCTATATCCAAATATACAAATTGTGATTTACTTAACTTGCTTTCTATTTTTACCAAAGCAACAGAAGGAAAAGTCAAAGATGACTGATTGCAAATTTTGATCTACAAATGATTAATAAGGGGCCAGGGAGATGGCTCAGTGGAATAAAAGCTTCCCTGGCAAGCTTGAAGGGTTTAAGTTCAATTCCTGGTTTTGCCCCCCCCCCCCAAAAAAAGAACTAAAAATGATTAATAAAAGTTCTGATTTTTTAAAATTGTACACAAAACATTAATTACACTCCTTCATGGTGAAATCTCACATCTGACTCATTTGAACCTGTTCCAGCAATTCTCACTTGAATATCATTATAATTTTTCCCACTCTACTTACTGCCTATATATGCTGTTAATCCATTCATCTTAAAAATATCTATTTTTATTGACTCTTTTTTCTGAACCAGCAGCATCTTATTTCTTTCCTCTCTTTTTAGTGATTACTCTAGGTTCTTTGTAACTATTTCCAACTTTTTATTTCATGATCTCTAGTGTCCACTCCAACTCAGTTTTTGCTAGCATTTCTTGACCAAAACTGTTCTTGTTAGGATGAATACCTCTAACTTGCTAAAGTCACAGTTAATTCTCTTTAGCTTATTTGATCTCTCAATAGTAATCAAAACAGATGATTCTCCTCACTCCTTTAAACACTTTCTTTTGGGTTCAAGAACACTCCATTTTCTTTGTTGTCTTCATTCTATTTTCTCTGCTGATTTCATGCATTCTCTTAATGCTAAGAGACTCCCATACTTATTTAACTCATTGATCAGGTGATATCTAGTCTCATTACTTTAAAGACCATCATTATTACCATGATTTACAAAGTTACAGTTCATCGACATCATCCAGTAACACAAATCATATACTGTCTGTTCAAAATATCAAAATAAGTATTAGAAATCTCCAAGGGGCCAGGGAGATGACTCAGTAGAATAAGTGCTTCCCTGGCAAGTGCAAGGGCCTGAGTTCAATCCCCGGTTCCGCAAAAAAAAAAAAAATGTCCAACCAAAATTTACCTCAATGTATTTATCTAAACTACTTCTCACCAGCTCTTATGTTGCTGCCTTACACTAACAGCTTATCTGATTATCATGCTTCTATAATTACCTTTCTATACAGTTTTTCAGAGCAGCCAAAGTGGCTCCTTTAATATTAGAAAAATCATGCCAAAACCCAGCAATGACTTCCCAGTATTACACAGATTAACAGCTCAAGTCTCTAAATGGCCTGAAAGTCTATTTAGTACTTGGCCTCCTCATTTTGTCTATTCTTATACTACTCTCCCTATATTTCTTCTTTCTTCATGCTGTTCTCTTTTCTGGGTATTCTCACTTTCCGAAACTTCATCCCCAGAACCTATGTGGTGAGCTATTTTACCTCTCTCACCTCATTTCAAATTCACGTCATCTTTAGAGTTATACTAAACATTCTCTAAAAACAGCCATTCACTCTTCTCCCCTTTACCATGATAATTCTCATCCCTCTAAGTGTATTCCTTTTATACCAACTATGGGTTTTCTAAATAATCTGCTTTTTAAAAATTATACAAATTCTTTATTATAGTTTTTTTTTCTAAAATACAAATGTTATACATGAAGGCAGATATATTTTTCTGTTTATTTAGCTAAAGTATGTCAAGCAGCAAAATATTTCTTAGGCCACACTTTCTCAAATAAAAATAAAATGGCTGATTTGGATAGTAACTATCGATTACACCTATAATCTTTGAGTCATTAGGTATGAAGTGATAAAATTACACTTTTGTCACAGCAGTTAAATTACTGCACTTGTGTATGTCTATCTTCCCCTATAGACTAAGATCTATGAAACCAGTGATGATAATCCCTGTAAATGCTCTACATTTACACTTACCCAGGACCTACTCACCAATAAAAACATTTGTGAACATACCTTTACCTCCACTTAGTGGTTTTAAGTAGAGCGCCAAATCCTCAACGCATTTCTTTGCAACCTCATAGTGTTTATTCTCACATAGACTACTTAACTTTATTGACTGATGATCTGGTACCTAAAAAAAGAAAAAGTGCAAAACTACATTCATTGAGCTCATGACCTGCTATTATACTTCATAACAATCTTGGTGAAAGTGAAATTACAATAAAGATAATATATCAAAGCCAAATAGCTCAATGGACTGCTTTCCCTCATAGTATTCAGCAGCTCCTTGATATACTATTTGCTTACTAGGTTTATAACTTAGGACTATTTCTTCCTTGATAACTTACAAGCATTACTAGGCAGTATTCCCAATCAAAATTCAAAACTTGGGGAGTAGGATATGTAATTCAGTGGTAGAGTGCCTACCTAGTACGTGCCTACCTTGGGTTTGCTCCCCAGCAACACACATACATGCACGCACGCACATGCACCCACGAAGAAAAAAGGCAGGATAAATGTTGCAGCCAGATAAATACTGGGACTTGTATCAGTGTTCTTGAGAAAAGTATTTGACTACTAAACAGCATAATTTCATATCTGTAAAATAAAGGTAAATATCCATCTTTTTTGTTTTTGTTTTTTAGCAGAACCAGGGATTGAACTCACACCCTTGCACTTGCGAGGGAAGCACTTATTTTCAATTCAATAACTATTTATAAGCCGGGCGTGGTGGCGCAGGCCTGTAATCCCAGCACTAGGGAGGCTGAGGCAGGAGGATTGTTGTGAGTTCGAGACCAGCCTGAGCTACAAAGTGAGCTCAAGGCCAGCCTGAACTGCACAGTGAGACCCTGTCTCAAAAAGACAAAAAAAAAAAAAAAAAAAAAAAAAAAAACTATTTATATTTTTGAAGAGCTTATATCATGTGGTAGGAAAGCCTTATGCACTACAGATCTACCATTCAGCAAAATGGAGAAAATATGTTGTCCTAGGGAGTTTACATTTTAGTAAAGAGAGAGCTAATAACTAAAAAATGTAAATAAAAGGGGTGAGGGATATAGCTCACCAACATAAGCACCTGCCTGGCAAGCACAAGATCTCATAAGTTTGTTCCCCAGTACCTCAAGAAAACAAAAACAAGAAAAAAAAAAACAGTATGTTAGATATTATACAGTGAGATTAGGAGGAGTAGAAATGTAACACAGAGATTATAATTTTAATGGGAGTGATTAAGGTTAAGAGTTAGGATTGTACAAGCTTCCTTGAGAAATGGATATTTGAGTAAAAAATTAAAAAGGGAAGAGAAAAAATATTCTGGGCCCATGATGGTGAACCTTTTGGAGCTCTCAAGAATAGTTAACAAGCAGCTGACTGCACAAAGTTGCCATAGGTTTACCACTACTATTCTAGACAAAGATAACATTTACTCCAGAATCTTAGGGAGCAATATGATTGTCATATCTAAGAACTACCTTGTAGGCCAATGTAAGCAGACTGTAGAGAGTAGCAGTAGTAGACATGGAAGAGACAAAAGTTACACTAGATTTGCAGGCTATGCTGAAGACCAGGACAACAATTTATTATTCATTCAAGTAACAACACAATACTTGAAATACTACAGACCCCAAATAAGTGTTAGCTAGTATTACTGCAAAATATCCATGTATTTTGTGGGAAATGTTACTGTTTCTAAGAGATAACTGCTTCACTAAAAAAAAATATGCTGACAATTAAATTATGGTGCTATTATAGATGCATCTTGATTTCAGAATCCCTGACTATGAACAGTGAAAGTAGATTTTGTTTTAAAAGGAAAGTTTTAAAAATCAAGATACTAAAGGGAGAAATGTAGTATTTTTTTTTTTTTTTTTTTTTTTTTTTTCAAATTAAGTCAAAAATGTTAAGGGGATGGAGAGATGGCTCAGCATTCTAAGCATCCATCTGGTAAGCACAAGGAGCTGGGTTCGATCCCCAGGACCACAAGCCATGCCAGGCAGATTGTGCCAGACACCAAAATAGGGGTGTGGTAGCACACACCTGTAATCCTACTACTGGGAAGGCTGAGACAGGACGATCACTAAGAGTCCAAGCTGCATAGCAAGACCCTATACCAAATAAATGATTTAAAAATTTGTTTTTATGTGTTAAATTTTCTAATACACCAGAAAAATCCTGATTTCTTTTAATATGTGTGCATGATGTACAAAATGTCACCATTTTCCTCTTCTGTAAAACTACCTTAACAGTTATGTTAAAAATAACAGATTGATGGCAAGCACTGAATTCAATCCCAAGTTCCGCCAAATAAAAAAAGACTGAAATTTACTATCATATGCAATACAGAGTAGGCCCTCAATAAATGAAAATCATACATCTATGGTCTTGCCCTGTCTCAATAAAAAAATGGTAATACAAAACATTCATTGTAGGAGCCAGGGAGATAGATCAGTGGACTAAGCGCTTCTCTGGCAAGCACAAGGGCCTGAGTTTAATCCCCAGTTCCAAAACGAAAGAAACATTCATTGTACTGCACAGGAAACTGCAAAATTTAATGAGTGACACTCTGAAAACTTTTAGATCTCTAAGTAGTATCTATCTTCTCATTTGTAATACTGTCTTTTCTCATTGCTGTGACAAAATGCCTGATACCCACAGTTAAAAGGGGAAATGTTTATTTAGCTCAGTTTGGAGAGGTTTCAGCCCCTAACTGATTGGCTCCAAAGCAGGGTGGAATGGCAGATAGCCACTGCAGAGTAAAAACAGCTCATGGTGGGTAGAAGGTAGCAAAGCAAGCAAGAGATGAGACAAGCCTCTTTCTGTCCCTTATATTATATCCAGGTTACTAGGATTAGGGCAGTGCCAAACCAATCAGTGGACTAATTTAGTAATCACCCACCCTTAATCCTATCATTGAACCATGAATCATCACACACTAGATTTAGCCGTCTCTGAAAAAGCTCCACCTATGAGATTACAGGAGACTTTGGAAAGACATCTAGACACAAGCCATAATAATTATCCTAAATGGACTGAAGCTAAAAAAAAGTTAAAAACATCTCCATGTGAGAGATCCATCACTGGTACCACCAAAAACAAACAAACCAAAAACAGTGTTTCCTGAAAACAAAATACAAACAAACCAAAAAAATGAATAAAGGTTTTCATCCACAAAAACTACTTATATATATAAATTTTAACCACAATATTGAGGAGAAAAATAAATATGTAAGTGTAATAGAATTTACAGTTTTATTTAAGAATCTATGACCTTATCTAATTTTTAAAAATACAATTACAAGGGGCTGGGGAGGGCTGGGGAAAACAGCCCAGTGGACTGAGTGCCTGCTTAGGCAAGCCTAGGGACTAGTTCAATCCCCAGTACCATAGGCTGCACTGGATCCACCCTTGGGCATGCTGAGCTGGTTGTTAAGACCCGGCACGAGGTGCATGCCTATAATCCCAGCATGGTGAAGGTCAAAAAACTGAAGGATAACTATGAGTCCGAGCTGCATAGTGAGACCTTGTACCAAATAAATTAAGAAACCAATAGGACTGGCCAAATAGCTCAGTGGATTAAAGCACCGGCTTAGGCAGACAAAGGGGCCAACAATTCAATCCCCTGGCCTGCTGTGCCATCCCCAGGCCCAGCCCTGTCCCTGTCCCCCTAAGATGACAATTGAGGCTGGGAGTGGTTGCATGCACCTATAATCCCAGCATTTAGTAGGCTATAAAAAGGAGGATCACTATGAGTCTGATCTATGTAATGAGACCCTGTACACCCTGTCTTAAATACAAAAGTAAATAAAGAAAATAATGTAAAATAAAATAAAACGTGACCAAAAAGGAGGGGCCGGGGAGATGGCTCAGTGGAATATGCACGTCCCTGGCAAGTGCAAGGGTCTGAGTTCAATCCCCGGTTCCACAAAAAAAATAAAAATAAAAAAGAGGAGCTGGGGAAATAGCTCAGGGCCTACACTGGGGAGACTAAGACAGGAGGATTACAAGTCCAAGCTGTATAGCGAGACCCTGTACCAAATAAATAAATAAAATTAAGTGTGTGTGTGTGTGTGTATACACACATACATGCACATGTTAGGGAAGCACACTAATGTTTACTTTCTCTGTCTCAATTATTACCAAACAGAGCCAGGAATATAGCTGATTGGCACAGGGCCTACTTGGCAAGCACAAAGTCCTGAGTTTGATATATATATTCTCCAAACATATTGTATACACCTTATAAACAAAATTTATAATTATTATTGATAGTAAGTGAATACAATATTGAAAGTTTACCTGGGCTCCAACTAACTGGAGAAGTGCGAAGTTGACAGGAAGCACATCAATGTCTGTGTTGATGGCAGTCTGGTCAAAAGGACAAGCTTTGCGGTGAAGTTTATTTAAGCAGGTCTTGCAAACAGTGTGTGAACAACCTAAACTGATGGGTTTGTGCACATTCTCATCAAATTCATTATAGCAGATTGGACAGGACAGAAATTCTGTCCACTGAGCTGCCTGCACAGGCATTGTGGAAGCTGGATGCTCGGGTTAGCAGTCTAGCAGATCATTATTTTGCTGTGTAGTGTTTTGTAAGCTGGAAATGTACAAAAGTAAGAATTAATTACATATGCATCAATCACCTTTCAAAAATTAACTGCTAAAATGAACCACTATAACCTCAGAATCTTAAAAACTTCTGAAATTTTATGTTTCAAATGTCTTTTTTTAAAGTCTATTTTGCTGAAGTAATTGATTTCTGAGAATCTCTGATCAGAAAAAGTAAGTGTTCTTTTCCACTACTTTATATTTATATTGGTTGTTCATCAATACTGTTATTTATTTTTTTAACTTAATGACCATAAAAATAAGCAGATTAAATTTCCACATTCCATTTTTAAGAACACAAATTACTTTGGATGGCTAAGTTTTGGATTGTTTTGTTTTTAGTCTTTCTCTTGAATAAACACTAACCCAAAATATATTAAGATATGGCTTAAGAGTTAGTGAGCTTGGAAAACTATGTCTTAAAACAATAGTCCTGTGTGAAAAGACAGCTTTACCACCTAAAAAAGGAAATCCTAGTCAGGACTTGACTTGGAAGCTAATTAAGGTACTGAAAATACAATCTAATAAAAGACTGTGATGATTGAGTTGACTATAAATGAAAGAAAAATGCTAACAACAAAGTACAAAAATTTAAAAAAAAAAAAAACTGTCAAAAAAGCTTTCTAAGGGGCCAGGGAGATGGCTCAGTGGAATAAGCGCTTCTCTGGCAAGCGCAAGGGCCTGAGTTCAATACCCGGTTCCGCAAACAAACAAACAAAAAAAAGCTTTATAGTTTATTATTAATACTTTTGACCACATTGTATCATGTAGTAATTGATAAATATAATCAAAATCTGTCAGGTCCAATAGGAAATATATAGAAAAATAAGACATTTGCAGCCAATAATTCTAAGCAAAAGAGAAACAATGTATAAATTTCCATCTTTGCTATGATTATACTTTGCAGAGGGCCGAGGAGATGGCTCAGTGGAATAAGCGCTTTACTGGCAAGCGCAAGGGCCTGAGTTCAATCCCTGGTTCTGCAAAAAAAAAAAAAAAAAAAAAATTGACAGAAAACTATGCATGGATGTGCTTGAGAAAAGGTGCAGAAAATAATTGAATTTTCTTATTTCTAAGATTAAAAATTTTGTTTTATGACTTTCAGTAAAATACAAGATATAGTATATTTAGTCTCTAACTTAAACTCTACATTTCACAAATTTTAAGTATCTTCCAATTCAAAACTTATGTAAGTCTGACAAAGCTCTCTAGTGAACCAAAAAATGTAGGTATTTAGGGCAATTAAACAGCCAATATTTTATTTCATCAGAATGGTTACCACTCAGAAGTTAAATGTTTTAAAATATAGTCAGATTCAAGAAAGAAAAATATAATAAAGCACTAACTGATATCCTAGCCCCCTAAAAATTGTCTTAGCCTTTACTGTGCTTTTATGTTCACAAACCCAAGATTAAAAAAGAAAGTAAATATAAAAAGGGTTCATACATAAAAAGCACCCTATGCAAACATTGTCTCTGACAACTCTAATGCAAAGTTTCTACTATATTTAAACTAGCCAAATTAGTGAAAATAAATTTGTTTTCACAATGTTCACTCTCACATTGCCACACTGACTAAAACCATAAATAAAACACCATTTGGTTTGCTTCTACTTTAGAGAGAAGCACCATGCAAGTAAACAAATCATTCTCCAAAATTGTTTAACATAATTCAATGTAGTTTTTTGGTTTCAGATTTATACAAGGACAATTTGTGAATGTAAGCAAGATTGAATTTTATCTTAAATCTACTATTAAGTATCCTAAATTAGGCAATCAGATTGATACAATTTTTCATAATGCCTATTTGCTAAGAAATGTTAGTTTTGTGGGGTAGGATATAACACAACTAGGCAATAGGGAACACACAAAGAGCAAATACTCTTTCCTTACTTTTCCATGATCATCCAGTATTTCAAGTTACAGTTATTTCAGAATCTACTTGATACTATAATAAGCTTTCTACACATGCAATTTATTTTTATTTATTTTTGGTGGAACTGGGGATTGAACTCAGGCCCTTGCAACTGCCAGGGAAGTGATTATTCTACTGAGAGCCATCTCCCCAGCCCTATGCATGTAATTTTAGAAATAGGAACAGCCATGCTTAATATAATGATGAGAAGTACAACTTCTACCAGAAATTGATTAACATCCTATAAAAAAACTCTTCACAAAAATTTGGCAATAACTTTGTCAAATTTTTCCTACTGCTATATTGCTGTAGGTAGCTTTTTTTTTTTTTTTTTTTTTTTTTTTTTTTGTGGAACCTGGGATCAAACTCAGGCCCTTGCACTTGCCAGGGAAGTGATTATTCTACTGAGCCATCTCCCCAGCCATATATATATGTAACTTTCTAACAACAAAATTATACACTTTCCTTATACAATGAGACATAATC